>ML869397.1:0-15289 GCA_009831015.1 Picea engelmannii | reverse complement strand
TTTGATTGAGCCCTCTAAATGAAGCTCATTGTCAAAACCTTTCCAACGAGCTATCATGCGCCCTAAACGAAGATCGTATGCAAAAGTTACGACCCTGTGAAGTTGATGTACTAACTTACCCCAACGGGGCCCACATGACTTTTGGCGCTTCATCTCCTAGGGTTAGGTTTTTGGATGTCTAGAGTTTTGGCATTCATGTTTATTGTAAAAAGGCCTTTAGAGCCTCATTGTACTCGTCTTCTTGCGAATGAGCATAGCCGTCACATCTCTTCTCAGAGATAAGTTGCCACCATTCTAGCAAGCTTGTTCTCAATCTGCTTTCTACAGTTTTCAGCATATTTCTTATCTAATAGAAGTCAAGTTTTACTGTATCTCTGTTATTGTTCAATGAGTCTCTATGTTAATATTATAAATCTGTGGTTTTATTTCGTTCCGTTCATAAATCCAGATCAATGAATTGCCAAACGACATATTTGGTTTCACCTTCATAATGTAAAACTCTGATCAATGAAGATAAGTTGAACTTGGGTATGTGTATTGAAAATGCTTTGATTTGACGACTCGACCTCAACTTGCTTGACAATACTTTACATTATTTAATTAAATACATTGTTTTGGTATTCAAATGTAAAATGCTTTTGTTTGGCTTCATAATGTTTGAGGTAGATGTAAAAGATCAATTCGTGGTATGAGTCTTGACATCAATCAAGGTGTCCTTGAATAAAGGAGTTTGAAAATATGGGATAGTGTTCCGAGAATGAGTGTTTGTGACCTCTTCGTCCAAGTGAGAGAGTTGGGTTCATACAACTTGAGCTGGCTAACATTAACAATGCAAAGTTGAGATGGAAGAGCCAAGCAAAAGGCATTGGGACCGATTGATTACTTGGACATAGTGTATGGCCCATATCAGATTGGCTTAAGCTTGTGATGTTGCTTTTCCTTGAACATTGAGAGAACGAGGAGTTGATGTTGACTATGAAGTACTTAAATTGGCTTGTGTATGTTGGAGAGCCTTTTGAACTTTGCTGTGAAGCAGGGCTAAATGTCATAGAAATGAAGAAGTTTTTTCGTGCTTCTTTTTCTTGTAACAAGTTTGGTAATGGAAGAACGACTGGAAGCTCATAAGGTGAGTTGCCAAGGGTTAGAAGCAATAAAAAAATTCGAATAGAAAATGCCTTGTGGAACTCTACGTTGATTGGTTAGAGCTATGCTAAAGAATATGTAGATATCTGTCCCACTTTTTAATTTTCTAGTGGTGGATGTGTATAGAGCATGGACTAAGGTGCAATTAACCATTAGCCCGTGGATGGAAATGAGAAGAGAAACATACCTGATAGCCACGAAGCCTCCACAATGTTCACCAAAAATAATTGAGGAACTGTAAGTCATAACTAGAAATAATACTAAAAGGCAAACAAAATGGCTCTGTACATGTAAAAAAACAAGTCTGCAGTTTGTGTAGCATATATGTACTTAGTAAATGGAATGAAGATTTCCATCTTAAAGAAGTGACAAACCACTACAAAGATGGATGTGTTCCTTGGCATACCCAACAATCATCCAAAGTTCCTTGTAAGCCCTCACTTATATATTAAAATAGCATGCCACTATCAAGAAGAATTTAACTACTTTTCCAATTGAAGTTGTGGGAAACATACAAGATGCATTCATACCAAAACAATGAATTTATATTAATGCAAACCATATACACATGGTAAAGAATAGCAAATGCCTTACACTGTAATTTGGCTGTACAAAGCATATATATACATAGAAAAGCACAATGATTCAAGTTTTGAATTCAATAATATTTATTAAATGTTTGAAATTCACATGCAACTTCATATTCAAGCTTCTTTGTAATTGCCTCATGATTTTTTAAATGTTTGAAATTCACATGCAACTTATATTCAAGTTTCTTTGTAATTGCCTCATCATATTCAAGTTTCTTTGTAATTGCCTCATCATTTTTTAGAGCAGGATACTATCCATTAGAACTGCAATCACTTTTGGAACCTTAATAAAATTTGATCTACTTTCAGAAGGAAACTGAGGATAAAATTATTCACACATATGTGACAAGGGAGAACCCCATAAACCAATTGAAAAGTCTATTATTGTAGTCCATGAAATAGAAATTAAATTTCTTGCCTGTTAGTGCATTCAAATATCATACGGTGTAAAATAAGATTTGCTACCTCTAGGCTCAATGTATCTAAGATACGTGTAGTAAACATTTAGTGTCTTTCCTTTTTTGGTGTATGCTTTTTTTCAAAATTGGGTTTCACAGAAAAGATAATAGGCAATATAAGCATATACAAAGATTCTATAGTTGGTATGAATTGTACTAATTTTATGTTATTTTTCTCATGTTGGTTTTGTTTCTAGTTTCTAGATTGATTTGAACTTTCAATTGTGGAATATTTAGTGAGATGTCAAACATCGACCATTGGAAGAAAACATCAAGTCAAAGGATGTATTATCATACTTTTTAAAGCCTTAATCCAACTCCACATTCTCTTCATTCTTCAAGATCCTTTGAGCAACCTATTACTAAGAGAGATATCAATTCTTGTGAGAATGCATCTAATATCCATATAATGGATGACAAAATAGGTTCCTCTAGTGATAAAAGTGAGATAATTAATTTTCACCATTAACAGACAATAAATTTTTTGAATGTTTTTCCTTTGGAAGATGACACAATCCATTCATGGAAAGGGGAAAAAGGTCAATGGGACTTAGGGAGACTATTCCAACTAGAATGTGTCTCAAAATTTTTAGTTATTGAACCAAAACCTCCAACAAATGAGAAAGAGACTTCACACGAATTTAGATGCATTCCATGTAGTTGGAAACTTGGCAAGGCAATGAAGTTGTAGACGATGTTAGATACAATAGAAAAGTACACAAGAAAAGTGTATGATAAGAAAATTGTAATGGCAAGGAGAAATCTATTATTAGATGGAAATCTTTTGAAGAATGTCGACATGTCAAATATGGAGATGAATATAAGAAATACTTAAGAAGGGAGGGAAAACTTGAGGCCAATGGAGGAACCATCACATCTTTATTTGGAAAGAAATTTTCTATCCAATACAACATAATTAAGAACTATATTTCACATCTTTTCTAGGGTTCATCCTATGACAGATTATCCATACTACATGAAATACCTATTGTTACCCTCACAGGCCAGGGGAAACTAAGGAGATGATGTCTCGAGGCCGTAGGTAGAAGACATGGAATGTTGAGAGCCAGATGAACAATTGAGCCCACATTGAGCAGTCAGAGCCCCACCTCTCCACCACACATCACCATTGGTCATCAACAACATAACAACGTCTGCTACACTAGCATGGTCCAGAAAGGAAAATAGGACTTGCTTCATGAGGTAACAAGTCCGATCTCGTGGTGAGTGTCTCTTTAATAATTGAAGTATTAGAGCATGTTGCAAAGGGTCTTTTTTTAATTATAGAACGTTTGCTTGGAAATTACATTTTTCCTTATTTCACTTTGGTGGTTGACATGGTTTTCTAGTAAGTGGGTCACCCTCGGGGAAAGAGTTGCTACTGGGGGTCTCCTTGAAGAGTCATTGTACCATTCCCACTCATACTTACCACTTTCCACACCTATTCCCTTTCATTTCCTCATATTTTGGATTTTTGGGCTCATTGACCCCAAGAAAGGCTTGTACCTGATTTCATGGGAAGAAGGGGTTGAAGGCCCAAAGGTGTTGTAGATGGAAAAAGTTAAAGCCATAATTTATCCTTCTAGATGCTCACCCTAAGGTCCTGAGAGCAATGAAACGCTTCTCCATAAAAATGAAGGACCTTTTAAAGAAAACACAATTAATAAATGTCCCACTTGTTGGGGGAATGCGTTTGCGGTGTCTTTTAATTTCTAGTGCATATGACACTCAATGTGTCCCTAACTTCAAGTGGCATTGCGGTTCTCTTTATTTTCCATTGCACATAGCACTCGATGGTTAGACCATAATAAATTAAATGACAAATAAAAGGGCTTGGAAAAATGTTGCATTGCAAATGAAGGATACAACACACCCTCCACAAAGACACCCATAGATGAGACAATATGAGCCCTTGATATGTCAATAACCCGATGCCCAAAATTCATAACCCCATCCACCTCATATTCACTACATGAATTTGAGAGGGTCTTCTTGGGAAAAACTCCTTGACTTGGGGATTAACCTACTCAATAGGGCACCATGACAACCCTCCCATACTATTTTTATAAGGTCTTTGAGCATTTGCTTAGTTTGAAAAGGGGGGATTTAATGCATATGTT
The DNA here is from genome assembly GCA_009831015.1 of Picea engelmannii. NCBI lineage: Eukaryota > Viridiplantae > Streptophyta > Pinopsida > Pinales > Pinaceae > Picea > Picea engelmannii. Next base: position 10,978 of record ML869397.1, on the reverse strand, counting down.
TGGGTGGTTATTTTATTAAATGTGGATTACTTGGCATGATACATGTGACTTGTGGACCCTTGGAGGGCGTACTTGTTTGTCTTTGCAGGACCTTGCTCGGTGAAAAATATGTGTGGAGGAACTACGCCACTTGGACCTCCATAGGGGTTGGAATCCCATTAGTTGAATATAATTCCCCACTCATTGAAGGCCTTGGAAAATGAGTGTCACATTTGAAAAGGTGAATTTAACACTTGGACGAGGCTTCAGATGATGAAGAAAGGGTGACGTCACCCTCCTGTGCCCAAACGTCCCTCTTGAGAGGCGTGACATCATATTTTTGGAGGAAATTTTGGCATGTGCTGCACATGTGGTGGTGTTGTGGGATTTAAGCTCCACTTTATTGCTTGATTTGGGGATGATGTCACACTCTTCTAGCTTGACATCCTAGCCTTTGGAGGCTTTTCCATCACACGTGCCACCTTGGAGAGAGATCTTATGGGCTATTGTCCCATATTTTAGATATTTTTGGGCATTTTGTAGACTATGTGGGAAAAAAAGAAAAACATCTTGCTAATTAAGCTTTGTAAATTAGGTTTTAGGCCTAAATTTATGGATTTAATTGTAAAGTGGAAAAATACGACTTGGCTTTTCCTCATATAAATATGAGGCAAGTCATTTGTCACAAATCATAACTCATTACTTGAGATTTACATACTCTTGGAATTAAATTTTGGCCCTCTTGGGCAATTCACTATCTCTTGTTTTCTTGTCATTATGGATGCTACACTTGTCTATTGTTGGAATAAAGGATAGTGACTTCTCTTGGTGGTGTTTCTTTGGCATTTGGTGGATGATATCTTAGTAGTAAGGGTATGTTGCATGCTATCTCTTGGATTGATGAGTAATTTTCTGCAATTTATTGTCATTTTACTTTTTTAAATTCAAGAATTATATCTAAAACCCCAGGAGGAGTGGCTTACACCCTCCACCAAGGTTTAATTTTCTTTGTCATTGAAAGGCTACAAATATCACCTCAAGGAGTAATAAGGTTTACACCTTTTTTGCAAGGCTTGGCTAGGTTTTTTTTTCTCTAGGAAGTAAGAGGGTTTAGACCCCTAGAGAAATCATTAAAACCCTAGTTCATCTTGGATTTTATGCGAGACGATTTGGGAGGATTGTTGTTGGGTTTTATAAGGGTTTGACTCTCAACAAAGATCTCTTCTTCCTCTTCGTTTAACTTTTCTTCCAAGGAAGAAACTCTATTTCTCAATAGATATGTAAGACCCCCATTCTAAACCCCTGATCATATGTAATTAATCATGTTAATGATTGCCAAAGCATGGCATATAAATATTGTAATTGTATTTCGTTTGATTGAAATTACAACTAGCTAACTGTGGGATGAATCCTTAAAAGTATTAGCCATGATACCACTAGAGGAAAGAATGAGAGAACCTATTGAGGGGGTTCATTATGCTAAAATGACCCAAACCTCTTTGTTGAGATATTATTTTGGGAAATATTCAGATAATTTCCTTAGCCCTTATTTCAATGCAAATCAGTTAATGAGGGAGGATTGATGGTTGAGCACTTAACCACCCACAATGAATGGAAGTATCGAGGGCTGACTGAAGTGACAGAAAATATGTCAGTAGAGGACAACAAGAAAGATTACCACGAGTCCCCATGATTGACCCTCGTGTTTCCTTCTAACAAAAGAAATGGGGACAAGTCAAGAACCTTCATGTGTGGAGCGTGCAAGAAAAGAATGCATGCGTGTAGACAACAAGGGGGGGAAGAGACAGACGATATTAGAGTTTTTGGGTATGGGAAGAAGAATGCAAGAGTGGTGTGAAGGAGAGTGACTTTCACCTACCAAAAGTTACCTTGAGAACTCGAGAAACATTCTCTAGGTGGTATGATGGCCTGACATGAGGGTGACATGTTGCTGAAGTGACTGAGCATGCAAATCTTATGGTTGGGTGGAAAGACGAACACACACAGTCACTTGGATGGTTGCAACCTGTGAACAGATGAGTGTTCGTATACCTTGTGTATTGAGTATAATGAGGGGTTGATGCCTGTAATTGCATACTTAGAGGTGTAGGCTTGTTTGATGAGTCAACTGGTTGTTTCTTTGCATGTATGTGTACTTGAGTAATGGTGGAACTGTATGAATGACTGCATCCCATGAATGCATTTAGGGATATAGTTGTATGTTCATGCCTCCTAAGTGTGCAATGGGGTAATGATGACTGCAGTGTGATACTTGTAAAAAAGGTAACCAGACATATAATCTAAGAGATAAATGAGGAGTCTAAGACATGGAGTGCCGAGAGTCAGATGACCAATTGAACCCACATTGAGCAGTCAGAGCCCCGCCTCTCCACCACACATCACCATTGATCATCAACAACATAGCGGTCTACTACACCAGCATGGCCCAGAAAGGACAATAGAACTTGCTTCATGAGGTAACAAGTCCGGTCTCGTGGTAAGTGTCTCTTTAATAATTGAAGTATTTGAGCACGTTGCAAAGGGTCCTTTCTTGATTATAGAACATTTTCTTGGAAATTACATTTTTCCTTATTTCACCTTGGTGGTTGACATGGTTTTCTAGTAAGTGGGTCACCCTCAGGGAAAGGGTTGATATTGGGGGGTCTCCTTGAAGGGTCATCGTACCATTCCCACTCATACTTACCACTTTCCACACCTCTTCCCTTTCGTTTCCTTATATTTTGGTTTTTTGGGCTCATTGACCTGAAGAAGGGCTTGCACCTGATTTCATGGGAAGAAGGGGATGAAGGCCCAGTGGTGTTGTAGATGGAAAAAATTGAAATACATAATTTATCCTTCTATATGATCGCCCTAAGGTCTTGCTAGCAATGAAATGTTTCTCCATAAAAATGGACCTTTTAAAGAAAAAACATAATTAATAAATGTCTCGCTTGTTGGGGGAATGCATTTTCCATGTCTTTTAATTTCTAGTGCATATTACACTCAATGTGTCCCTAACTTCAAGTGGCATTGAGGTGCTCTTTACTTTCTATTGCACATAGCACTCAATGTTTGGACCATAATAAATTAAATGGCAAATAAAAGGGCTTGGAAAAATGTTGCATTGCAAATGAAGGATGCAAGACACTCTCCACAAAGGCACACACAAATGAGACAATATGAGCCCTTGATATGTCAAGAACCCCATGCCCAAAAGTCATACCCCAATCCACCTCATATTCACTACATGAATTTGAGAGGGTCTTCTTGGGAAACACTCCTTGACTTAGAGATTGGCCTACCCGATAGAGCACCATGAAAACCCTCCCATACTTAAATTTGGAAAATTTTATAAGGTCTTTGAGCACTTGTTAAGATTGAAAATGGGGGATTTAATGCATATGTTTGGGTGGTTCTTTTATTAAATGTGGATTACTTGGAATGATACATGTGACTTGTGGACCCTTGGAGGATGTACTTGTTTTTCTTTGTAGGACCTTGCCCGATAAAAACTATTCGTGGAGGAACTAGGCCACTTGGACCTCCATAGGGGCTGGAAGCCCATTTGTTGGATGTAGCGCCCCACTCATTGGAGGCATTAGAAGATGAATGTCACACTTGAAAAGGTGAATTTATCACTTAGATGAGGCTTTGGATGATGAAGAAAGGGTGACGTCACCCTCCTATACTCTAACATCCCTCTTGAGAGGCATGACATCATATTTTTGGTGGAACATTTGGCATGATTTGCACATGTGGTGGTGTTGTGGGCTTTAAGCCCCACTCTATTTCTTGATTTGGGGATGATGTGGCACTCTTCTAGCTTGACTTCCTAGCCTTTGGAGGCTTTTCCATCACACATGCCACCTATGAGAGATATCTTATGGGATATCATCCCATCTTTTGGTTATTATTGGTTATTTTGTAGCCTATGTGGGAAAAAAAGAAAAAAGTCTTGCTAATTAAGCTTTGTAAATTAGGTTTTAGGCCTAAATTTATGGATTTAATTGTAAAGTGGACAAACAAGACTTGGTTTTTCCTCATATAAATATGAGGCAAGTCAGTTGTCACAAATCATAACTCATCACTTGAGAATTACATACTCTTGGTCTTAAATTTTGACCTTCTTGGGCAATTCACTATCTCTTGTTTTCTTGCCATTATGGATGCTACACTTGTCTATTGGTGGAATAAAGGATAATGACTTCTCTTGGTGGTGTTTCTTTGGCAGTTGGTAGATGATATATTGGTAGTAAGGGTATGTTGCATACTATCTCTTGGATTAATGAGTAATTTTCTACAACTTATTGTTATTTTACTTTTTCAAATTCAAGAAATATATCTAAAACCCAAGAGAAGTAAAAGGGCTTACACCCTCCACCAAGGTTTAATTTTGTTTGTCATTGAAAGGCTAAAAGGCTTTCCTCAAGGAGAAATAAGGTTTATACCCTTGTTGCAAGGCTTGGATAGGATTTGTTTTCTCTATGAAGTAAGAGGGTTTACACCCCTAAAGAAATCATTAAAACCCTAGTTCATCTTGGATTTTAAGTTAGACGATTTGGGAGGATTGTTGTTGGGTTTTATAAGGGTTTAACTCTCAACAACTATCTCTTCTTCCTCTCTGTTTAATCTGTCTTTCAAGGAAGAAACCCCATTACCAAATAGATATGTAAGACCCCCTTTCTAAACCCCTAATCATATGTAATTAATCATGTTAATGATTACCAAAGAGTGACATATAAACATTGTAATTGTATTTCGTCTGATTGAAATGCCAACTAGTTGAATGTGGGATGAAGCCTTAAAAGCACTGGCCATGATACTACCAAAGGAAAGAATGAGGGAACCTATTGAGGGGGTTCATTATGCTAAAATGATCCAAACCTCCTTGTTGAGATATTATTTTGGGAAATATTCCGATTATTTCCTTATCCCCGATTTCAATGAAAATCAGTTAATGAGGAAGGATTGGTGGTGTTGATTACAACTGTGTGAGACATCCTTCAACACACAGACTGAGTGAGTCGTCCTGAGAGAAATCCCATGAGTTGGGTGTGTGGTTCCTCTCTGAGACAGATAAGGATCGTTGTGTGCCCTTGTGTGGGGTGAGGAAGCCCATGAGTTGGGTGTGCCCATGAGCTGGGTGTGTGGTTCCTCTCTGAGACGAATATGGAATGATGTGTACCCCTGTGAGGGGTGAAGGAGCCCATGTGATGGGTTTACGGTTCTCCTATGTGCAGAGAGTTGAGATGATGTGATACTCCAGATGATTCTCCTGTGTAACACATTGAGAAAGAAGATCTACTGAGTTGGACATGCCTGTGGCTGAGCACATGTGAACATGTGGGGAAGCCCATGAGTTGGGTGTATCATTTTGAGGCAGAGATGAAACGATGTATTAGCCTCCTTTGTGTAGAGAGTTGAGACGATGTGATACTCCAGATGATTCTACTGTGTAACATAGTGAGAAAGAAGATCTACTAAGTTGGACGTGCCTGTGGCTAAGAACAAGTGAACGTGATCCTAGTGGCTGAGCACTAGTGAGTGTGGTTCTCCTGTGAGATGTAGTGAGATAGATATGTGGACATCCATGTGGCTGCACACAGATGAATGTGCCCCTAGTGGTTGAGCACTAGTGGGTGTATGAGATCCCTTTCTATATTGTACAAGAGTCAGGCTTACCTGTAACCCTATTTGTGATGTAAAGGGTACAGGTCGGCCCCACCATAAAGTGAAAGATAATTAATGTAAAAGATAATTAATATGGAAATTATTAACTATATTTTAAGTTATTGAGGTCGACCCTGTTGTGCCAATAGACACTACTATTGACAAGTTCAGTCTAATATAAATAAAGGTAAATTCCCCATTGAGGAATTAATATCACAAGTGTGAGTTTGGAAATTTCAGCAAACACTTGTTCTTGGGAAAAGTTCGCACCTCTCTTGGGCACTAGTCTTCTAGGGTTTGTGAGAACCCTTTTGTGTGCTAGGTATTTATGGTTGTGTAGGTATTTCTCTTGAATAATATAGCAAATGATTGGCTGGGTTTTCTTCCCTTGTTGAGAAGGTTTTCCTAGGATAGTTCTTGTGTACTTGTGCATGGTGTTTCTTCTTGCGATCTTGGTTGCAGCAACAAATTGTTTATGCTTTAAGTAAAATGATAAAAATGGAATGAAATTCATGCTTAAGCCTATCTTATTGAAAAATCAACATGGTATCAAACCATAGGTCTTGAAGAACCCATTGCACAAGCATATACTAGTCATCCTCTCATTTCTACAGAACCGTATGACCCTCCTAGGGTTTCTAGAAAATCTGTACGACCCTCCTTTATGAGGTGTTCCAGCCCTTAATAATTGGACGTTGGGGAGAATTTTAGCATAGGAGAGTACATCCTCCTCCACCGTACCTCCAAAGACTCTCAGAGTGAAATTTCAAGCATTTTGAAATTTTGTCCCTAGGGTTTCACAATTTTCTACAGAATTTTTGGCTTTAGGGTTTCTACAGCTCATTGAAGGAGCCTTTTCAGCTCACCAGTATTCCTGTGACATTCTTAAGGCTTATTGTTGGCAGTCATAATCCCAACAAAACCTAAAAGTGCTAGCCTGCCATAGCCATTAGGTTTTCTAGCCCAGTTGACAAGGGTTTCTGAAGAATCTAAAAATATGATGAACAAAACTATGATGGAAGATAAAATTGATGGATCAAGCAACTTCAAGTTCCTGGAAGACAAGACTTTAGAGGAAGACTTATTGTGGGTGATACAAAAAGGTTTGCCAGAGACAACTATCGATGAATAAAAGGAAGACGACGTCAAGACAAGGAAGAAAATTTTCTACCCAAGCTCTTACATTGAAGGGCCATAAGAAGATGACAAAAGGTGGCACCGTGACTACCTTCTTCATAAAGATGTTAGAGGACAGAGATAAACCAGGTGCCATTAGAGAAATCATATCAGCACCCTCAGGTATGCACTTGTATATATTATTTGTATCATTTTCATGAGGGTACTTGCAGGAGGAAGGAACCTTGTTGAAGTCATGGATCCAGAGGGATCTTAGTGCATTCAGAGAAACAAAACAATGGAAGTGAAGACTCCAGGTTTGATTGTTTTAATTATCATGCCTCTAACCTACATTTCTAAAGTTTGCTACAATACAAGTAGGTGTTGTAACTGTGACAACAATCCTTAAATTGTTTTGATTCTAGAGATGTACTCATTATTCTCCTTTAAGAGATATTCTTGTTTTGTTTCCTTTCATTTTTTTTCTTGTTCTAGGCAGGTTAACAACAAAGGAAGATGGTTATACTTCAGACTTCAGAGGGAGTCAAAACTATTTGAGAAGGAGGAAGAACATAACCATCATTGAGAAAACCAATGCAATATTGCATGATCAAAATCTTTGTATGATCCTGTGGGCAGAAGCATGCATGACACAGTATATGTTCATAACATGAGTCCTCACCAGATTTTGAAAAACATAACTCTCGAACAAGCCTTCATCGGAGTGAAGCTCAATATTGAACACTTCAGGATATTTGGGTGCCCAGTGTATTTTCATGTACCTAAGGAGAAGAGGTCCAAGATAGACCCTTCAGGAAGAAAGGATACATTTATGGGATAATAGTGAATCTTCGAAGACATATCGGATCTACATTCCCGGTCAAAGACAGATTGAGACAAACAAATATGTTGTCCTTGAAGAAGAGATAGCCTTTCGAAGATCCAAAGAATCTCAGATGGAGATTGACAGTGAGACAATACCTTCTCCCCCTTTAGCAGTTTAGAGGGAGACATACATTATTCCAATTGATCCAGTTGTTCCAGCTGATCCAATTGCTCCAGTTGATATGCCCAGAGATATTGCAGTAGGGCATAAAAGGCCTGCCTAGGCTCGAAAAACTCTACAGTAGGCAGAGGAAAATACAAGCCCCTCAAGGCACATCCCGAGAGAGAAAAGAGATTTTCGAGCTACTCTTCAGCCATGAGCCACATTATTGATTCTAAACCTTCTTGTCATGGAGAAGCGACAGGTGAACAGGTATGGAAAGTTTCCATGATAGAAGAATACCAGTATATATTAAAGAATGATGTATGAGATATTGTTCAGAGACTAGAAGAGAAGTCTGTGGTGACTTCCAAGTGGATCTATAAGATCAAGCATGCAGATGATGGAAGTGTCGAGAAATACAAAGAGAGATCTATAGCCAGAGGATTCCCACAAACAGAGAGAGTTGTCTATGATGATACACTTGATCCAGTAAGCCCGATACACTTCCATTCATACTACCATCCATGAGTTGGAAACTACATCAGATGGGTGGATTCCTTATGAGTTTGGGTTCCAGCAAGAGTGTTGTTGATCCAAACCTATATTATTACATTGTTGGTGATGAGAGCATGATTTTGATGACTTATTCAGGAAGCCGTGTTGTTGGATTCAAGCAAGCTTTGACTTCTGATTTTGAGATGAAGGATTTGGGTATGATGCACTATTTCTTGGGACAAGAAGTATGATAGAATGAAAATCCATGCCTACATCGATGGTGATGGATTTGAAAGAAAATGAATGATGATGATTCATACGAGATTGATCCAGAGATGATTGGATCACTGATGTATCTGGTTAACACCAGACCCGATTTATGCTATGCAATGAATGTACATTAGTCAAATCATGAGTCAGCCGAGACAGACTCACTAGATAGTAGCAAAACATGTATTGAGATACCCACGAGGCACAATTGGATATGGCCTGATATATGCCTCCAGTGTAGACTTGAGTTTGCAGAGATATGCCGATACATATTGGGCAGAGAGTACAATGGACTAGAAGAGCACATCCGGTTGTTGTTTTACCTTGGGGTTTGCCATGGTTTCCTGGTGTAGAAGGAAACAAAGCTCTGTGGCCTTGAGTACCACAAAAGAAAAGTATATAACATTGAGCGTGGCAGTCAGTGAAGCAATGTGGATTTGCAAGCCTCTGGCAAATTGATTTTGATCATGAGATGGATTCTATTATTATAACCAGAGTTGTCTGAAGATCCTTGAAGAACACTGTGTTTTAGGATAAATCGAAACACGTTGAGATAAAATATCATTATATCAGAGACATGGTGTAGAGGAAAGAAGTACATGTGCAATACCTTCCTACACATGAGCAGATTGCATATATCTTCACCAAACCGCTTGCCAAAAACAATTTCGAGTACTTCCGTGAGATACCTAGCCTGGTGAAGATTACCTCCCTAGCTAAGAGGGAGTGTTGAGGATTACATCCAAGACAAAGTTCGAGTAATTACATGAGAGACTTGGCCTAGTGGAGAATTCCTCCCTAGATGAGAGGGAGTGTTGATGATTACAGTTGCGTGAGACATCCTCCAGGACATAGACTGAGTGAGTCGGCCTGAGAGAAATACCATGAGTTGGGTATTCCCATGAGTTAGGTGTGTGGTTCCTCTTTGAGACAGAGAATAAATGTTGTGTGCCCCTGTGTGGGGTGAGGAATCCCATGAGTTGGGTGTGCCCATGATATGGGTGTGTGGTTCCTCTCTGAGATGGAGATGGAACAATGTGCACCCCTGTGAGGAGTGAAGGAGCCCATGTGACGGGATTACTATTCTCCTTTGTGAAAAGAGTTGAGATGATGTGATAATCCAGATGATTCTCCTGTGTAACATAGTGAGAAAGAAGATTTGTTGAGTTGGACGTGCCTGTGGCTGAGCACAGGTGAACGTGTGGGAAAGCCCATGAGTTGGGTGTATTGTTCTGAGACAGAGATGAAACAATGTATTATCCTCCTTTGTGCATAGATTTGAGATGATGTGATACTCCAAATGATTCCACTGTGTAACACATTGAGAAAGAAGATCTACTAAGTTGGACGTGCTTGTGGCTGAGCACAGGTGAATGTGATCATAGTGGTTGAGCACTAGTGAGTGTGGTTCTCCTGTGAGACACAGTGAGATAGAGATGTGGACATCCCTATGGATGAGCACAGATGGATGTGCCCCTAGTGGCTGAGCACTAGTGGGTGTATGAGATCCCTTTCTATATTGTACAAGAGTCAGACTTACCTGTAACCCTATTTGTGATGTAAAGGGTACAGGTTGGCCCCACCATAAAGTGAAAGATAATTAATGTAAAAGATAATTAGTATGGAAACTATTAATTATATTTTAATTTATTGAGGTCAGCCCTGTTGTGCCAATAGACACTATTGTTGACAGTTTTAGTCTAGTATAAATAAAGGTAAATTCCCCATTGATGAATTAATATCACACGTGTGAGTTTGGAAATTTCAACAAACACTTGTTCTTGAGAAAAGTGCGCACCTCTCTTGGGCGCTAGTCTTCTAGGGTTTGTGAGAACCCTTTTGTGTTCTAGGTCTTTATGGTGGTGTCTTTCTCTTGAAGAATATAGCAAAGGATTGGATGGGTTTTCTTCCCTTGTTGAGAAGGGTTTCCCAAGATGATTCTTGTGCATGGTTTTTCTTCTTGTGATCTTGGTTGTTGCAACAAATTATTTATGGTTTAAGTAAAATGCTAAAAATGGAATGAAATTCATGCTTAATCCTAGCTTATTGAAAAATCAACATGATGTGAGAGCATAGGTCTTGAATAACCCATTGCACAAGCATCTACCAGTCATCCTCTCATTTTTGCAGAACCGCACGACCCTCCTAGGGTTTCCAAAAAATCCGTACGATCCTCCTTTATGAGGTGTTCCATCCCTTAATACTTGGAAGTTGGGGCTAATTTTGGCATAGGAGAGTACAACCTTCTCCAACGCACCTCCATAGACTCTCAGAGTGAAATTTCGAGCATTATGAAATTTTGGCCCTAGGGTTTCACAATTTTCTGAAGAATTTTTGGCTTTAGGGTTTCTATAGCTCATTGAAGGAGCCTTTTCAGCTCACCAGTATTTATGTGACATTCTTAAGGCTTATTGTTGGCAGTCATAAGCCCAACAAAACCTAAAAGTGATAGCCTAGCCT
>ML869395.1:0-10977 GCA_009831015.1 Picea engelmannii | reverse complement strand
GTCCTTTTCCTCCATTAAAATATTCATTTAATTATTAATTGGAGAGAAATACCCTCAAAGAGGGGTTTATTAATGATAAACTCAATTTTCCTAAGTTTCACTTTATAATTCGAAAGTGACTTTACCAGTATCGTTTCCCCAGCGCCTCCGTCTAATGGTTTACGGGAAACTGTGTAAACCACCACGGTATTCCGACTGCCTAGGAAAAACGGGACATTACACAATTGGGGATGCTATCCTCCCTGCGAGTTAGCAAAGAACGCGTGGACCTGATGCCTCATCAATGTGCTGCTCCCAAAACAGGTGCTTGCCTTGTTTTGTCTTGGAAATTGAACGCCAGATGCACTGCTAAAACTCTAACTGAGTACTTTATTCGGAAATTCTAAAATGAAAAAAAAATGCCGGATTACCAAGCTTATTCGCAGCTACCTATCCTAACTGCTGAAATGAAATACCAATCAATTGAAATGAAAATGCCAGTGCAGCCATGCCAGTGCTTCACCTACTGCTCGTTTAATTTTCACGTGCTCGTTCCAAATCCTGTTTATCAACAACTCATTTGAGAAGCCACGTTTGGATTTGAATCTCAGAATCTCAAAAATATTATTGCTGTTCACCGTTTCTAGCAAAACTGCAAAGTGATCTTCCAACACATGCATAAAATGATAGGCATATATCATTTCTTCCATTGCATCCTTATTCTCAGGTGATTCATCTCGTAGATTTTCGTCAAACGGCTGAAAAATATGTTGAAACTGTTTTGAATAACAACCTTCCGAACCAAAGGACAGTTTTGACTGAAATAAAACTTTTGGTATAAAGCAATCCATATCTAATATTGCCATTGATTTATCATCTCTTTCATTCCTAAGCTTATAACCCACCACCAACTGTAGATTCTGATTGCAAAGATCCTCTATATAGCACGCCATGGGATCATGAAACACATGAGGGCACATTCCTTTTTTAGGAGTTAAGATAGAAAAACAAGTTTTCCTCACAAGCGTTTTTTGTTCTTGCTCTACTTCTTCAATCCTAAGAGTATTTTCAAACGAAATGGCAGCAATAGGTTTGTCTACTCTTCCATGCATATCAACAAAAACATTCATACATTCTTGAACATCTTCAAATATGACAGCCATATTATGTGCATCAAGGCTATCCTCTTGTTCATCAAACAATTTTGATTTGGTTTTATTAGACTTCTGGAAATTTGCTTGAGGACTGTCATTTTGACTTTCAAATGAATGAATGGAAATAAGTTCATGCTCATGATCTTTTTGCAAATGTGAGAAGCTAACATCATGCACTATTTCACAGTCTAGGGTGTTCACGGATGTATTTTCAAAACCATGATTTGCAGAGGGATCAAATGGAGCAACTGCCTTCTCATTACCTTTCTGTATTTCTGATTGAAATGTAGCATATCCTGTTTGGTTGCTTTCCTGAAACTCCATAGCAGTTGTTTGTATACTGCTTGAAATCTCTATAGATGCAGTTTCAAAATCTTCATCCATGTTTAGGCTATTTAGAAATTCAGCAATCACATCATTCATAGGGGAAGAAAGACAACTTTGAAATAGTTTGTCTTGCTGGAAGTCTTGCCGAATTTCTTTATCAAGTTCGGGAGGAGAAAAATGGTCTTTGACTATAATCTCTTGATCAGATTTCTCTATTTGCTCATGATTTGTTTTTAACCATTCAAAGGAAGAAAAGCATAACGGAAGATGCTCTTTGTTTGCAAGTCTATTGCTTTCTTCGAATTTAATATCATACCTGGAGGGTTTCTGATTTGAAACATTATTGACACTGTGTTTGAGCGCTTTGAAAGAAGCAAAACATAATGGCAAGGTTCCTATTTGTGATTTAAGCATTCCTTCATTTCCTTCATTTTTGTCATGTGCACCCCTTTCCATGTCTCTGAATTGCTGAACATACTTGTTTTCAGCTTCCCCTTCGACTGATGGCTGTAATTTCTTGTCAGTTTGTTCTAGTGAATCAGTGTGACTTGGCATCAACACACACTCTTTTCCCTCAATGATGACCTTAGAATTTTCTTTCAACAATTTAAATGAAGAGAAGCATAGAGGTAAAGAATTTTCTTTAGCTGATTCAGAACTTTCCTTTTTGCAACTGTGACATGTAAGTTGACAGATCTCACTATACTGCTGAAAAGGAACATTTTCAAGGGTAGAACAGGCAGTTGGCGAAATGTCAACCTCAGAATCATCGTCATATTCATCACATACAGGCAAATAAGCAACATCTGCAATGTCATCTAGCAAGAAAAAACTTGGAGTATCAATTTGCTCTGCAACAGACTGATTTTTAAACCCATTTTCTTGACTATCCACAAATGAATACATGAAACAATCAGCCTCATGTTTATCCTGGGGTGGATCAGGAACCATATAAGTGCTTTTTCTTTTAACAAGTGGAACATCATCCTCTACAAAATCATTAGCATTCAAAGTTTCAAGAGAACCAAAAATGTTATCAATTCTATGATCCAAATTCCGGTCAACAATTTTCAGTTCATATCCATTTTCATGCCCTGCAACACCCAACCCTTTACTTCTAATCTGTCTACATGCTAGGATATTGTGCTGAATTTCCTGAGCGTCACTAAACATTTTCTGTAAGGCCTCAGGTTTTCTTTCCATCAGGAGGAAAGACATATCTGGGTGAAGAGTGGTGGCATACTGAAGCATAGCAACAGCTTCAGTAGGTTGAATTTCTTCGGGCAAATCATAATAAATACTGGAAAACCTTCTATTGAAAGTGTAAATAGTCTCATTACTTTGCTCTTTCAAGGCATAAAATTTTGTAAGCTGTAGGTCTAGAGATTTCTTCTTACCCCAAAACTTCAAAAATATATTCTTCAATTCTTCCCATGAGCTAATTGTCTCTGGCTGCAAATGTTTAAACCATTCTTTGGTATCTCCTCTCAAAGATTGAGAGAAGTCCCTCATACACACATCGTCATGGTCAATTTCAAATAAGTCTATAAAATGCTCAAACCTTTGGAGGTGTTTTTCAGCTTTGGTGGTTCCCATTTCTCCATCAAACATAGGTAGGTACTCATGCTGCTTTGGAGGAAAATCATGGAGGGTGTGAGGTAATCTTAAAGGTCTGTATCTGTGCTGGGTCTTGGAGGGTGTTGGATCAAGTGAAATGTTAGTTTTGATTTCCTGAGGCTTGTAAACTTGGTTGGGCTTATGATATGGCTTTGATGGGATATTTTGATCAAAATTATCATCAGATTGATGGGATATCTGTATAATTTTGAGGGGAGGGTATGCAACTTTAGGATTATCATGATCATCATTTGCATGTAGTAGATGAAGAAAAACTTGTTTAACATGTTCAAGAAAGGACCAGAGGTACTCTACAACGAACCATATAATGTTTTGGAAAAAACCTGATTTGAAGTACTTATTTTCTTCCATGATGCCTTTTCATACCTCTGTCAGGAATCCCATCTTCGAGTAGTGGAGTCACCAGTGATATTTTGGAAGCTGGATTCTGCATTGAGAGTGGAGTCGCCAGTTAAAATTAAAATTTTTGGATTTTTCTACCAGTGAAATCACCTTCAAACTGATTTTTTTGATGTGTGGAGTCGCCAGAGTAGGAATACAACCAATATGTGCCTAAGTGTCTGCTGCTCTCAGACCTTAGAACTCAACCATGTCGTACTTTCCGAGGGAAAAATTTTCAATTTCGTCCCCAACAATGGCGCCAAAATGTTAGCATGCTGTAAATTTTGTCCGACTGATAGACAAACGACAGAGGTAACTGTTTCAACCAACTTTAGAGCTGGGCACTAGCCTGCTCAACTCAGAGAGGGCTCTCTCGTGTCACTAGGTATTTCTCTGGAAATCGGTGGCTAGATTCAGTTTGTTTTGGGGAATTTTTGATAAGGTTGCTGATAGAGAAGGGGAGGAACACTTAGGGCTATGGAGTCGAAAATGAATAAGGCAATGGCAGGCCATTAGAAATCTTCAGAGGAGAAAGGCTAAATGAGAYAATGAATCTGAGTTATAAATTGAGTTTAAGCAGAGTGGTAAGACGAAGGAGGAAACAAATAACTGCATYAGAGCACTATTGAAATGAATTCTGAATCAACTAGGGAGAAAATTACACAGTTTAAATTGCTTAGRTCGAGAGCGTCATAAGATGAATTCCRGACCTTTAACTCTCCAATTTAAACATAAGAAAATGTAGATGGAATTTCAAAGACACAAGAAATACACACTATGAGAGAAAACAAAACTCATATCACAACCATTAGAATCTTTTCATAAAAATTTTAGAACGCTTCTGCATTATATATTCTATTTAGCTCCAAGCAATTACAATGTCCTCYTGCTAAGAGGGCAGGTCCCTCTCCRATCCGTCCTTTTCATTTATCTTTGGAATAATATATATATAGACAACTACATCCGGGATTCAAAACGAATCAACTTCCCCACAGTCCCAAAAATAGACATCAGTTACAAAAAGGAGTAACTTATAACAACTGTACTCCTATTTTACAGGGAGCCGTTATAAACAAAACTGACATATTTGAGATTTTCGCTTTGAACGCCACATGTCTATATCATTACAAAATTCTTTGAAACATGCTTAATTTAGCTTGAAAATTATTTCAGATTAGCAATTTCTTTCTTTAAAGTGTCAAGCCATGCAGGCTGGTTTTCTCCAACGCTTTCAATCATCTCAGCTTTAATCTCCGTCTTCTGTCGCTTGCTCCACTTCCTTTTGACAACTTGCGTATGGTGATCATCTGCGTATCCGTTGATGATTAAATCCTTCATGATGGGATTTAATCTGACTTCTTTATCTGTTTCTGGCTCTTCGACAGGCTTTGTATGAAATTTGGTTGCTAATATCCGTGCAACCAACTTCTCTTTCTTCTTCAATGATAAATTTTTCATATTAGTTGAAAATCCTGGTTCGCTGGGGGCCACTTGATCTGTTTTATCCATCGTTCCCGGTTCCAGAAAATACGGGCTTATCTCCGTTAATTTTACAGAAATTAAGAAGCTGATTCGGTTTGTAATTATCCTATTCAGGAAGGGAACGTCAATTGCCCAAAACAGAGTAATGTCATCCACATTTTTAAAGGCAGTCGTCATTTAGAACTAATCATAGGTTACTGACGAAAGTACTAGCGAGGACTACGGTTTTTTCACGTTCGACCTCTGAGTTCAAATGATGAGCTTTCAAATCAATCCTTTGGCGGCGTTCACTTTGTATCACACGGATGAAAAATATTCGGACAAGTGCTTCGAGGTGATTTGACTAGCCATCAACCTTCCTTTTTTGCATGCGATCTTTGGATGTGACACATTCAATGATGTCTTGACACGTGACATCGGGGTGTATTTTAGCAGTTTTGAGCTCAACTGCTTCCCCCCCCGATATCTGTTTAGGGGCGCCATGACGCAAAACCATGGTATTTTGATCGGCCCGCCTTCAAGGGTTTAAACCTCGAGCTATTTCTGGGCCCGATACACTTTACGACCGTCGATCGGCTGCGCCCATGATTTGCAGTTTATCGGATGCAATCAATATCAGATCTATGCCATACTTAGCCCGCCTGCTATATGTAGCTCCATTCCACCAGTCTATCACTCTTTTATACTGATTTGACGCCCTTCTGAATCTTGAGTTTTGGGTTACAAGAAATTAGTTCTGTGATAACAGAGTGAAGCAAGTGGTTTCTTCTGCAAAGGAAGGAGATTTAGGGTTTCTATTTGCATCTAGAAGTTTTTTTTTAATTAAAACAAAAAGGAAGAAAATCATCTTTATTCTCTTTGGAGAATGTAAAAAAAGCCATTACTGAATCTAACTGACAGTTTGGGGGCTCCACGGCCCCCTTTTTTTTCCGTAATTTTGCTTTGAAATCTGTCGAAACGAGGCTGTACGGGCATGGTACGGTTGGGAAACATCGCTGGCTGTACCGTACAATGTTTCCAAATTGAGAAACGTCGTACGGTACATCGACGACGTTTCCTGGCCGTACCATACCTGTACCAGCGTTTCGTACCATTTTTGGGCGGGAAACAGGGGGGGCGTTTCCTGCAACTTAGTTCAAATGAGAAGGGAAATGGAAGAAAATAAAACAGGCAATAATTGAGGAATCCCTTGGTTGAAGCAAGCGAATTTCCAGATCTGAAATTTGCCTCTCCAAACCCTTGGTGACCTACAAATAACTTAATAAGTGAGATCTTGCTACAGAAAACAAGAGGAGGTGAGTAGATCAAATAGGAATTGTAAAATGTTTTCCAATACCATAAGAAATAGCTCACAAAATCTACAGTAATACTACCATAAACTTACCCAAGCAAAATACTTTGCTTGGATCTCTTAAATTAGATCTATAAGCAAGAACAACACAAAAACTATGGCAACAATATCACCGCAAAAAACCATGAGGAGCATCAGGAAGACTGCCAATGCACCATGAACTTCCTCCAAAGCTTTCCTTTTATTCAATAAAAATTGCATGCAAATACTTGCAGCAAAACTTACGAGAAGAAATGTGTGTGTGTGTGAGAGAGAGAGAGAGAGAGAGAGAGAGAGAGAGAGAGAGAGATTTGGGCAGCATAAACTTGCTTTGAGAATAGATGTCAAAAGAGGAGGGGGTAGGCTTTGTTTTTACTTGGGAGAGGAGAGAGACCTCTCTTGGATGAGCTCCAATTGTCACTCACCCAAAAGAAGTGATCATCTCAAGGAGGGTCACACTTTTAGGGTTTTAGCTAGGTTAGAGTTTGAGGGTTGAGTGTAGAGAAAGGGGGAAACACCTTTTCACTCACCCAAAGGATGAGTTAGAGGCTTAGGAGGGCGCACTTAGGGATTAGCTCAGGTTTTTGCTTTAATTTTTGAGTTTGGCTAAGTTACTCACCAAGGGGGGTGCACTTTTCTTAGGGAGATGGTCACTTGAGGATGTGGCTAAGCAAAGGGGTGTTGGTTAAGTTAGAAAATCACTTTTCTAACTTAGGAAAAGGTTTAGGAAACCTCTTCCACTCTTTCTCATGACTTTTTGTTCAGTTTACAAATTTCAGCATTTTTACTTAGCCAAATTAAAACAATTAATTGCTGACTCAAGACTGACTTGGACTCCTCATGGACAATGACCTAGCAAAACGTGTCCAATTGAGCTGAGACTTGGTCCAAGGGTGTAGGGGGTCTCTTGCCATTTCTTTTGAGTACTCATAACCCTTCAAAATCCCCTAGGACCAATTTTTTACATTTTTACTTCAAATTTAATTAAAATTACCATTAAATGGGTAATTTAAAAAAATTAAAAAAAACTATTAAAACTAGATGGAATCTGCAATACTCTGGAAGATGTCTAGCATGGTCATTTACAATATTCCTAGACCCCAGTCACCCATTGGGCTCGATCATTAGAACGCCTTTCACCACTTTGGAGGATTATTGTGAGTGAAAAACTCAAGGGTAATTAAAAATTATTCGAGGATAAAAAATACTCGATGAAAGGACTTCCCTAATGATAAAGTCCTAGCCAACTAACTAAAATATGACTCATGCTGACTCATTACATTATTATCCCACACAGGGGAGCAGACATTCCGATTACAAAAAGACGTGCCGGGGGCAAATAATACCTTACAAAGGGTGCTCCTTTGGACACCAAGTTGCCCATCATCTGAAAAATAATTTGATCTGTTGCCCATTCCTTGGAATGTTTATGGGCTCACCATCCAAATGGCTGAGGTGGAAATAATTTGGACCTGTTATTTCCCGGACCACATAAAGACCCAACCATAAGCTGTCAAATTTGCCATGCTTGCCTGGTTTCTCTCTTCCTTTATCCCATAACAACACTGTATCCCCAACTATGAAATCCCTCTGCCTTCCTGATTTATCAAAAGCCCTTTTAACTTTACTCTAATTTCTGCAATTCTGATCATAATCCTTTTTTCTATTCTCATCTAACTCTATTATCTGATTAACCCTGTTCTGAACCACATCCTGTCCTGTGGAAAAATCCTAAACCAAACCATAAGTTGGAAGTCTAAGGTGTTCTGGCAACCTAACCATGGTACATGGAGGTGACCCCTAGTCAAAATAGGTGGTCAACACAACTGATGGTTTTTTTTTGTGGTTAAGTTTTTATGCTCTTTTCTCTTTTGTGTCTTGCGTTTTTGCCCTACTTTTTTGGCCTTGTTTTTTTGGTCCTACTTTTTTGTCTGTCTTTTTGGTCTTGCTCCTGCATTAATGTGGCTGCACTAGGTCTGTCACGGTTGCGCTAGGGTTAGGGTTTCCTGTGCTAGGGTTAGGACTTCCTGCTCTGCACAGTGGTAATTGCTATAACAGCCAAAAACTGAACAGTTGTTGCTGCTGTGACAGCCCAAAAACTTGGCATTTTTCAGCCCTAAAACAATTTCAGATCTGAAGAAAACCAAAATTTGAGTGCCTGGAACAGCTATAGCAGTGCTGCTTTGGTAACAGTGAGCCCGCAATGCCCCAAAACACCTATAATTTTCGCTGCTGTAGTAGCTGTTGTGGTTGCTCATGAACCTGCAAGACAAATTCACTCCACCCAATGTTGCAGAATGTGGAGTGGGAGTGCTGGGAGCACCATTTCCCGAAAAAAACAGGAGCAAAGCATCCCTGGAGCGTTTTTAATATAATACATATTTTATATTATTTTAATGCATTTATATTCATAAAAATATACAGAATACTAAATTAGCTATTCAAAAGATGAAAACATACATATTTGTGCTAGTCTACATTATTATTTCACATATTATCAGTTTGTATAGTAGTTGTCTCTCTTTCCTGCTTTAGAGATGCTAAAAAATATGTTGCAGGCTGTCTCTAGCATATTCAACTATTCTTGAATATGAATACTCTTTACTAAGTATGGCCAATGTCATTCTTGTTTTTCAGTGGTAGTCTCGACTACAAGTTTTGCAAGTGTTTTCTCGCTGTCGACAGAATATATGGACCAAATGGTTGAATTTGATAGATGTGCAAAGCAATAACTTAAGAGCTGTACAGATCTTTACAATGAAAATTCTGGAGCAACTTGAACATGTGATTTTAGTTTACATATCCAGAAGAAATATTTTCAAGTTATTCCGAACATGGAAACAATGAGATTTCTTGTCATGCTCATGAAAACCATGCTTTTGTAGACCAAGGGAAGAAGCTCTCTATTTCTATCTGTTTTTTCACTGTATCAATCTTCAAAATTTTGGCAGGTTAATTCTTATCCAACTGTGAGGGGATTTACAGCAATTGGTACTGGAGGGGATGATTTTGTACAGGCAATGGTTGGGGCTGTTGAGTCAGTTCTTCAAATCCCAATCCCGGAGGTGCATATTTCAGTCAATTTTGATGAATTTTTCTCAAATGAATGATAGTGCAAACGTGTTGTTGGAAATGGATTATAATCAGTATGTCAGTATCTGGGTCTCTTGTAATGACTTTATATATTATGCTAATTTGAAAATGACAGACTGTTATGTTTCTTCTCCAACAGAAGTTGGTCCATTTCAAGTTAACTGCACCTACATGTCATTATCATGCCAAAAGAAAATCAATGTTGCATTGTGCTTATGTTTGATGAAGTATAATGAATGGTCTTACCTGGTACTTAAAATATTTAAGCTAGAAAGTACACTTCAGATAAGGTGAGACAAAATAATTTTATTGATGTCCACAAATGACCAAGGAATAGGGCAATGGGACTAGAGAGTACAATCAATGGCTACAAAACTGTGGGAGTGCCTGGAACACTCCTAGAAGATACTATAGCAGAGGTATTGCTCCAAAAGAATGACGATGGTCGAGAGCAACCCATTGCTTTCATGAGCAAGGCATTACAAAACTCTGAACTTAATTACACAATCATGGAGAAGCAATCATATGCCTTGGTCAAGTTCCTTAAGCATTTCTGGGTTTACGTGGGATATTCAAAGGTTGTGGGGTATGTACCTCACCCAGCAGTGAAAGACATCCTAGCTCAGCAGGATTGCTTAGGAGTTAGGGGAAAGTGGGTTTCCAAGATACAAGAGTATGACTTAGAGATAAAACCCACTAAGTTAATCAAGGGTCAAGGATTAGCTCAAATGTCCAAACTTACTCCCAGAAGGTCAAGGCAAGCTCGCAACTAGAAGGGTCAGGAACAAGCACCGGGAGTTGAGGGGAAAGCTTATTTTAAATAGAAAGTATAATACTGATAAGTAAATGTTTTCTAATTAAGCTACTGTCCACGTTGTCCAGCCTCTTGTGAGGAGGTGAGGGGATGGGTTTATTTGCTCCAAATTGAAATGACAGAAAAATAAAGATTTTTTAATTACTAAAGTCCTCACTGACTAGCCTCTTGTGAGGAGCTGAGGGGACAGGTTTATTTGCTCCAAAGTAAAAGTTGAAATTGAACTAACTAAACAAATTAACTTGCAAAAAGGGAAATTTGATTTTAAGATTGTATTTACTTTTTACTTATACTTTACTATGTGAATTTGCAGAAAATTAAAGCAAGAAAGCAAGAAGATGAAAAGACACACCACCACAACACTGGTCCCCCTGATGGGGTAAAGACAATGGGCACTTTCAGGAGCCCACCCCTTTATTTATTTTGGTTACAATGCTCTTTTCTTTTGGAAGATTTTATGCTTTTTTTTGGAATGCTTGAGATCCTTAATAAGAGAGGATCTTCAAACTTACAAGTTTCAAGAATTATTATGAATGAAGGTTGCTCCCGGGGTCCCGGATGGTCCAAATCTTCAAAATTTGGGCAGAGCCTCCTCCTATCTGTTCTTCAAACCTGCAAAAACAAGAACTTAGTTGGGGCAAAGATGCCCAAAAAAGCCACTTGAAGTCTCTGCAAAAAGGTGTTAGTTTACAATGAAAAAGTTCCCAAAATTTCGAAGTAAAATTTATGCTAAGACTTGAAATTTTTAGAGATTTTTGGGCTGCCTTTTAGGACAGCAA
>WSFP011442187.1:0-20486 GCA_009831015.1 Picea engelmannii | reverse complement strand
CCATTTGGGTTATAAAATGTGTTAGCACTGCGAGTCACTCTCAGATTGCAAGAGGATAAGCCTAGTACCCTTCAGAATGTTTGGTGGATGTTGATTTTGTGAGTGGAGGTCAAAAGGAAAAAACTCCGCACAAGAATTATTTTAACATAGAAATTGGACAAGCAATGCACAGGGAAGTGAGGGCCTCATTAACTTCAGTCAATGATTTGAGTTTAAGTGTGAGAAGAAGGAATACTTATTGAGAGAGGTGAACAAGACTTCTATGGGCATCCGGATTTCAAGCAACTTGGTGAAGAAAAACTCAGACTCAAGAAAACTCTTGAACTCAATGTTCAAACACTAAAATATGTCACAGCAGCATAATAATCAAACATGCATTATCATGCAACTACAAAAACTCAATTGGATCATCCATGCCCTATCCTTTCAGCGTAAGGGGGAATAAGATAACAAGGAAGCTGACTAAAACTAGTCACAGCAATACTGTAATCAAACCTACATTATAATAGAACTACAGCTATCGACTGGATCCTCCATGCCCGAGTGTTTTAGCATAGTTTTTACAAAGATATGGGAGAAGCTGACTTCTATTAATGTGAACGTATCAAGTTTGATACATAACCAGAGAACAACTCAGGCATCAAAAAATTACAAAATAGGGAGCTATGCTCAACCAGTTGACAACCATAACAAAATATTGAAATCCTTGATTTATACTCAGATCAATTCATGACTACCAAAAGTGTGAACAAGCCACTACATTCAAATCCTTTCTTCTCCAGCTTCTTCTATCATACTTTGTGTGTATCCTCTTGTCAGACGCAAACATCGCTCAACATGGGTATACAGGAAAAACCTTCCATAGGGGTACCTCGGGCTAACAGTACTGTCTCCACGGCCAGATCCTTCCATGCCTTCTATTTATGGAGTGAGTCGAGGTTTCAACCACCACTCATTTTTCATTAACTACTTTTTCTCAAGATCATGATGAGGCTTAACGTCTAGGGGGAAACCACACGTTTCTCTTGGATTGGACATCTTACAAGCACGAGATTGCGGGACCATCAAAGGCGGTTTGGATTCACACCACTTTTGAGCCCGCAAATCACCACCCTCTGCCACGTCGCTCTTTTACTATACCACGGTTTTGATTGTGGGACCGCTCAATAATTTTAACGCTCGAGTAAGTTGCGCCCCCGCAATGAAATGTGGTCCTTGATCTGGTCACGATCTGCGATCTTGGCTCTCTTGATGAATTTAGCACCACTGCTAAAGTTTATATGCCTGCCAATGCTAGGATCCTTCTAACCATTCTTTGAGATGACGCTAATTTTGGCATTGAATCAAGAACACCTCTCGAAGGATGTGTTGTTCCAGAGTCTGTACTTAAGGCTATAAAGTATAGAGTCTAGGCATATGAAAAGAGAGTAAATGATAAATGAGGAAGAAAACAACTTTTAGGAAAAGAAGCTAAGGTTGATTTCTGAGTTGTCTATGTCTAACTTCAAATTGTTCTTGAATGCTTATGTCCCATTCAATGGATGCCCATGAACATTCGAGTTCGACCCAGGTGGTGGCAATTTTCAGGATGGTGTCAAACAGGTTTAAAGCGATGTTGGTTTGATCTGTGAGACCGGGTTCGATATTGGGTTGTCTTGTAGCAGGAACAGTCATGGAGGAATAGAAATTTAAGGGATGTTTCTTTTTAGGTTGTTGGTTATATTTTAGATTGTATGAGAAAAATTCCCAAAACTTTGAATTAATCGTATAACAAAATCAAAGGTCATTTTCTATATCTGAGTTAACCTTGAAAATCATCCATGAAACGAAAGAAAACATAAATTTGTTGAACAATGTGAGGCATCCATCAAAGAAGAATCTCACTTCACGACAGAAGAAGAAAATAGACAGGAAAAACTTTAATGAAGCATAAGATATAGAAATCTAAGTAATTCACAGGTCTTGTATCTATTGATAGTTGATACAGAGGAAAATATGTAAATGATTAGATGGATAAAACAGTTGATCACCATAGTAGAGGTTGTAATAAATTGCAGCTAAGCATTCATCAAAGATATATAAAGGAAATGGTGCTAAATACGAAATAACAAAGGAAACACATAACTTAGTCTTGACAGAATATGGAGTCTTCAATTTCTCTTGTATTAATTATGGCTAAGGAAAATTTCTCTGTTACAATCCGGCCAAAAGAAAAAATCCCTTGTCCTATTTTCAAAATGTATATTTATACAAGATTAAAATGCTTCTAATTCTAATCATTCTAAAATTTTCAGTTACAAATGAAAAAATTAAGCGTTTCACTTCCTGGTCCCTTGTCTTCCTCCATGCGGGCAGGGAATCTTCTTTTATTTGTTCTCTAGCTCCAAAAATAGGATGGAATAAACATATGTTACTATTTTCCTCCAGACGTTTTTCCTTTCCCTTTCTTAATACATGTGACACACCTTTCTATCAACTAGGCTATCAACTTGGAAGGTTATGTTTGGTTGTTCACCTCGAAAGTGTAACAATTATTTGCCAACTGTGGCAATATTTTCCCTACTTGTCGGTCTTCTGTGATGATGGACCTTAATTGTAAGATTGGATTTATTAACCATGTATCCACTTGGAAAATATCGACCTGACTTATCTGGGATAATTCAACTTGTTATTTTTCCACATTTTCCTTGATGTCAAGCAGATGTTTGGCTATGTTAATTTTGCCTAGTGTTCCAGCACTACTTTCTTTATCGAGATCTAACAAATTTTTATTTATCAAGTCGAATGTTTCTTCAAAAGCATCTCTCATCTCTTTAGCCATTTTTCTGTTCTCGAATATATTATGCTCCCACAGCTTCAGCAAGATGTTACCTTCGGTTTTCTCTGGAATGGACAATATGGAACTAATGACCATTTCTTCTTTAGTTGTTGCTATAATAGCCTCCTGGAAAGCAACTCGAGCCGCCTCAGCTTCTCTTTCTCTCAAGGAGATATCCTTTAGCACTTGTTCTATTTTCTGAAAATGATTCTAGATGGTTTCTACTTTAGCAAGTAGATCCTGTTGAGCCACTTCTACCTTCTTTCATATTTCCATGGCTTGGGATTGGAATATCATTATGTCTATGACCTGGCTTTTAGCAGAAATTAATTTAGCTTGCAGCTATTTTATTAACTCATCCTGTTGATTTACCTGTGTCTGGCTTATTTGTGTCGAATCTTCTCAAGATCATATTTGAGTTGTTCGATTTCCTGTTGATCAGCTACTCTAGCTTGCTCGAAATCTTTGTTTGCCTCATTCTTGGAATTCACCTCTACTGTTGCTATCTGAGCCTGCAATTTTTTGATTAACAGGTTCTTTTGTTTCAACCGTCCCTTCAAGGTTTCAACTGAATATTGGTTGGTTGTTTCATAAGCCAACAATGTTCCTACTATCTCATCAGCGAATTCTTCCTCTTCCAGGGCTTCTCCATCCGTTAAAATTTTGTATTTTTTAACTGTTGTGCCCGCTATTTGGTATGTTTCTTGCTTCACCATGACATTCCTTTTCTTGCTAAAAGAGAAGTCATTAGGAGGCAATTCTTCTACAGAGATAGGTGTTAGATATTCTTTGAATATTATCTCTGCATCGGGGTTCCCCTTTGTAAAATGTAAGGGTGTGACGGATGTGATGGGGCTACTGATTTCCTTGTATGATTGTTTCATGGTAGTGTCAGTGGTTGGATCGCTTGATGTAAGAAACAGTGTGTCATCTACCCCGTTCAGGGGTATCTCTGCTTGAACTTTCACCTGTTTACTCGTTGTAACTATCTCTGGGTTTCCTTCTTCTTGATTGGGGATCTCGACTTCCTGATTCGAGGTCTTGATTTCTTTTGTCTTTTCCCAAGTCTCTTGTTTTCTAGGGTTTGTGTCTGTTGAACCTTTTTCTTCTACTTGTTGTGTACCCGAAGTTTTTGAGGTTTTTCCCTGTAAACATTTGGGGAGGCAACTTCTCCGGTGCTCCTGGAATTTATAGAAATTGACCATATCTCCGAGAAGCAGAGCTTGAATCTGACTTAAGACTTCTGAGTAGGACCTCACTCCTAGGAAGACCTCATCATGAGGTGAGTCTTCGTGCTCATATATTTTTAGACCACAACTCACCATGTGATTACTCACAACCTTATTAGGGTCATGTTTCTTAAACTCAATGTCTACTAATTTCATTTCCTCCAAGGTTGTGGCCTCCACTTTGGCATGACCAAAATCTAATAAATAATATGTACCAATGTCAATGGGGAAGCGTGGCCATACCTTCTTCTAAACTCCTTTGAGCTCTTTGCTTATCCCACCAAGAAGAGTTTTCCTAGTGATCTCACGACACACTAGCTTATCTGGCAACAAAAGAGACAGGGCGTATGGGGGAACAAAGCTGCCAAAAACCCTAAGATACAAAAAATCTGCATCTATATACCAATCTTCCACACTACTTAGGTTGTCCATGATTTTATCTGAAATCCTGGGAGGTGGATGGCTGAAGATAGAGACATTCATTGGTACAATTACCTAGTTGAAAATCTCATAGACAAATTCTTTGGCTTTATCTTCCCAGAGTTTCGAGTGGTACACATGAATAGGATCTACATTATTTGGAGTCCAGTGCCATCTCATTAATGGGAAAGGTTTCATGAAGAAAATAGAATCCATAATATAAGTAGACATGAAAAATGAAGATACTTTCTCGCTCGCATTTTGTGCTCGATATTCTGTAATCCGACTAGCAAGACTATCTGACAACAATTTGGCCCAGTCAAAAGAGAATCCATCAGCTATTGTGTGAATAAGAGTTACCCATGGGAGAAATAAGTGAGCGGTGTCCTCCTTCCCATACAATCTACAAACCCTCATCGTTATATACATGAAACGATGAGATTGAATAAATTCCATTGGAAACGGCTCTGAATTTCGTTGGGTGTGAACACTAGTTTTTGATGAGGTCGATTAAGATTTTCTCAAATTGCCCACATTCTTTCTTTTTGAAACCCTCTAATAATTCAGCGTTGTGAGTAAATCTTGGTGTGGGAGACAACTTGTACATTTCCTATTGATGCTCTGCCCTGAATGTCCCAATTTCCACCTTCTTCTCATTGAATATCATCCTAGTCAGGATATCTACATGGTCCAGCGCCCATTTGATCATATCATAATAGGGAAAGAGCCACAGCCCTGTTTCTATCTTGTGTATCTCTGAATGAGCCACAACTTTGTATTTGTTGGATAAGTCATATTTTTCATTATCACTGGAATCGTCTAGACAATTTATCAGCTCGAATTGCAAAACGTTGGAGACATTTGTCCATGTTTTGGCACTGTTGATGCTTCTAGGCGAGGTATCAGAAATAATATCTGAACCTTGGATTGAATTCTTGCCAGTTGTCTTGGGATTTTTCCATGGAACCATGATATAGAACCTTGTGATTAGGTCTTCTATCACAGAAAATGAAAACATAGACAAAGGTTATCTCGGTGAACTGGATTTGTGAAAACTAGAAGAAAATTTAAAATAATGACGAAAAACCTTCCATTTTGAGCACTCAAGTTTGTGCAAGTCCTTGTTGACAGAGTGTTTAAATCATTTAATAGAAATATTTGGAGATAAAATAGGATCTAACTATCAAGCATTTCATTAATTTTCTTATAAATGTCATAAATGTTTGATAAATCAAGACTTGGGAAGATCGCAGAAACGTTTAATTCTTTGTCTATAAGTTGTACGGGTTAAAAATTATTTAAGGTATTGATTGATCCAGTTTAATCATTTAATTAAGTGTGATTAGTCCTTAATTATTTTCTCGGTGTTCGCAGTCTCAGATGATTTTACTCTTAGCCTTTGATCATGAACCCTGAATCTGCGATATTGCAATTTGGTTGACTAACTGTGATTAGACTTAGGTTTTTAATTAACCATGATCAATTAACAAAATTCGTGACCTCGGGTATCAAGGTTACAAACATGTTTCTTCAAGGTAAAAAATTTCGAGTCACTAGATCGTGATAACGATTAACTATGGCTTAATTAACATTATTCTTGTGATTAACCAGATTTATTTTAAGTTGATTTCGCAACTTCGCATGTTGGGAAATCGTAGGGCATTCGAGGTGTGACTCTCGAAACAAAAAAGCACATTGTATTAAAAGTCATAATCCTTTCTTAATGGCTTGATAATCGTTATTAACTTAAAACAACTTTTCTATTTCATGTGTCAGGACATTGAGAGCTTTGTTATGTATAACCGTAATATCTACAAAATCCCAAAATCTAATTTTTTTAAGGCTTATGTATATCGCTTTGCTACTTAGAAAGTAGGCGGCTCCAACCTTTTGATAAAAGGAGTACTTGAAAAATTACATGTGTTCCAACATAGGCTCCAACTAGGGATCTCATCTCCTTGTGGGACAAGAAGAATAGTAGACCAAGTGCCTTTATTGGGTAAATGGAGTCATTAGTTTGCTTCTGCAAAACTTGTTTAGAAAAGGGTATAGAGAGAATTGAATATTTCATCTTTATCCCCTGAAATATTTCAAAAATCAATTGCCTTCCAATCTCAACTTTAGCCCATTCGATGACTTCCTCTTCCCTAATGCTGAGTTTGGGTCTGCTTAAGATAATCAAAACAACCTTAAGAATTTTAACAAGTTATGTTGACTTTGATTGCATCAAGGTGAAGTAATTTCAATGTTTTTAATCAGGAAGTCCTACACAAACTTGGGATTTAGATCAGTTTTCAAATAAAACTAATTACCAGAGTACAATATAATTCATGTATAACAACCTTACAGATATCCTAGACATTGTTTCACTGCCAGCGAGCATGTTCAGTGCCCCGGTGAAATTATCTGATTCCCTTTATTGAATTTCCTTTCACCACTTCAAGTTGTAACTTTGCATTTAAATGTCGAGATGAGGGCAATCAATTTATGAATTTCCTTTCATCATCTCTTCTCGGACTAGATGGGGGAAATCAATTTTTTTTAATTTCCTTTCACCATTTGTCTTCTATTTTTCTTTGACATGAAGTGGGGGAAATCAATTAGTAAAGAGTATACCAAGGGTGATATCTTTGTATAAAATTGCAACAGAGGTCTGTTAACTCACTTTGATTACTCTGGATCATTTTTCCTTTGACCTTCAAAATATATTAGTCTGCAGGAAAACTCATGGGAGGGTCCTTCTTTTGAGAAAGACTAATCATTAAAACTTCTTGAAATAACTGAGAGAGTTAGGATTAGCCTATGCATATCTTAGTTCAGTAAGAGCTGAGGAGCTATCAGGACCTAACCCCCCATTTTTTTAAATAAATTTTTTTTTTAGCTTTCAGAGCTAAAGTGTAACCTCTTCTCCCTCTATGGAGGCCATGGGAAGGCATCTAGATTCAGGGGGGGAAAACCAAAGATTTGGATGTTAGTGACAGAGAAGGTTTCAGATTTCATAAGCATAGGTTTTATAATGCAATCTTGACTCTTGGAACTTTTTTCTTTGAGGGCGCTTTACTTCTTCTGCTTATTTTAATTATTTTTATCTTTTCCAGGGGAAATTTTTAGAATCCACAGTAAAAAATTGTTCTTTCGATAACACATCGAGAGATATGTTCATACTCATGAGACTATTGTTTCACCTAAGTGAAATTCATTTGAAATCAAGATATATCAGGAATTCATACCTTTGCCTTACCATTTCGTTCTCATCTTAGTAATTTATCTTTTATCACTTGTTTCGGGTGAATCGATTTCCCAATACATGACCATCTGTTTTATTCTTTTTGATGTTTGGGTTGTAAACCAGAATCCTATAAGAAAAGAACATGAAGAGTTTCATGGTTTTAAGATTTATGGAATTCAATGTGTTGAATATCTCATATCCCTACTTCTGGGAGATCACTAACCTATTTTATTTTTAATGAAAGTAAAACTTACCGAAAAGCTACAAAAACAGAAAACAAAAACCGGTATATACAGTGGAATTTTGGAAATCATTTATTGCATATAGTGCTTCAGATAACACCCATTGATAGGGGCATTGAATATTTTATCGTCCAAATTTTCAAACAGAAATGAGTTCTTCCCTTCAGAAGTTGTGACTTTGAATGGTCCATACCAGATATGATCAAATTTTACATGTTTTGTCGAGTCTTCCCTCCTAGCATCCCATTTCAAAACCAAATCACTAGAGAGGAATTCCCTATCTTTAGCCTTATGATCGAACAGTGCTTTCATGTTTTCTTGATATTTCTATAGTCTTTCATCCACATCCATTCCTTTTTGTTGAACTTCGATCAACTGATTTATTCTTCTTGTGATGTGGTTTGGTTCTTCTTTCTCATCCTGCCAAAGTTTCATCACGAGTAGGGACAGATTTATGGGTAACACTATGTCGGTCCCATATACCATTTGACATGGAGAAGTGCCAATCGATTTCTTGGTGCTTATCCAATTTTCCCACAAGGCATACATCAAATGCACATGCCAGTATTTTTTGTTTTCGTTCAACACTTTCTTGATTATGGTAATTAAGATTTTATCAAATGATTCGGTGAGCCCATTGCCTTGTGGGTAGTATGTCATAGAATGAACTAGTATAATATTGTATTTTTGGCAAAAGATAACCATTGCCATAGATTTGAATGCATGGGCATTATCTGTAACTATTTTTGAGGGACAGCCAAATCTAGATAATATGTTTTCTTCCAGGAAATCTATCACCACTGAATATGTCGCTTTTCTAGTCAGAATAGCTTCCACCCATTTGGTGAAATAATATGTAGAGGACATGATACATTTGTGTTGAGTGTTGGAATGTGTGTTAATTTCGCCTATAAAATACAACCCCCATTGTTGAAATGGGGCTTCCATTTTAACCGGGACCAAAGGTAATGCTAGGAGTTTCTGCTTTCCTGCGAACAATTAGCAAGAGTTATAGGATCTAACTTTGGCGTTGACATCTGAGAATAGTTTAGGCCAGTAATATCCTACCCTCGGGATTTTATAAGTTGTTTCTCTCCACGCATGATGTCCTCTGCATACTCCTTCATGAAATGTGTTTATGACCTTTTATGTTTCTAATTCTACTAAACGAACTAGTAGAAAGCCTAGAGGGTCTTTCCAATGCAATTGGATTTCGGATATACAGTACTTTACCGCATGCAATTTCAGTGTCCTGGCCTTAGTTGGAGACAAATCACTTGGGCACTTCAGGGTCAGAAGGTAAGATACTACATATTTATACCAACCCGATGAGGCAAAATTCTCTTCGATTCTGGTTGCATCTATTTGGTCATCGAATTCATCTATGTCCACACATCCTTCGTATTATTGCAGAACATTTATTCCAAGGGCTATGAAATTTGATTCAACTAAGAGATTATCCAAACCCTGTCCTTTTACTAGCTTCGTCGGTTTCACCTCTAGATCAAATTCTTTAATTTTAGCAAGCCACCAAGCCCTCTTCCCATCACTGTCGAGTTGAACTGATATATCTTTTACAGAACTGGTGGGCACATATGAAATTACCTTGGATTGTAACACGTAGGTTCTAAAAGCCTTCAGTGCCTTCACCATAGCATATGCTTGTTTTTCCATTATATCATATTTCAATTCTACATATCTAAGAATTTTACTGAAGAATTCTATTGGTTGCTCGAAACCCTCTTCATTCTTCTGGAGGAGTACTACCGCAATTGTGTGTTCGGAGGCAAATGAGAAAATTCGAAACTCTTTTAGATAATCAAGGTTGGCCAACACAGGCACTTCGCCTATAACTTTCTTGATATGTGAAAACAACGCTTTAGCTTTGACCGTCCATTTGACTTCGCTATTCTTCTTTAGCATATCTGTGATCAATTTCACGATTTCAGCAAAGTTCGGGATAAATCTTCTCAAAAAAAATATTTTTCCTAAAAATGATTGAATTTCCTTTACATTTCTAGGAATATTTATAGTGTCTATGGCTTTGCCCTTTAAGGATCAATTTTAATTCCATCTCGAGACACAATATGGCCCAAGAGTTTACCTTCTTGCATCGCAAAGTGATATTTCTTGGGATTTAAACACAAACCAAATTTGTGACATTTCTCGAATGTTTGCTTGAGATGTATCAGATGATCCTCATCAAATTTAGAAAAAATGGTCAGATCATCAAGATAAATAATCACAAATTTATCTCTTTCACCAATGAAGGTGATATCCATAGCACACTGGAAGGTAGCACCTACATTCATTAACATAAATGTGCCCCAAGGGGTGGTGAAGTTTGTTTTTTCTTTATCGTGCTCATTGACAGCAATCTGATTGTAACCGAAAAAGCCATCGATCATTGACATTCTATTTTCCCCAACCACCTTTTCCAGAACGTGAGCCATTTTGGGTAGCAAATAATTATCTTTGAGAGAGGATTTATTTCAATTTATAAAACCTACACATAATCTGATCTCTCCACTCTTCTTCCTAACCAGGACCAGGTTAGCTACCCAGTCAAAGTATCTTAGTGGTACAATTATTTTTGTGTCCAAAAGATTTTTAACTTCCTTTTCGACCACGGGAAATAAAATGGGATTGATTTGCCTGAGTTTCTGTCAGAAAGGTTTAACATCGGGCTTTAAAGGTATCTTGTGTTCGATCATAGTGGTGTCATAAGTTCTTAGCTCATCATAAGACCAAGTGAACACATATTTATAATGCTCGAGTAAATCTTCATACTTACCTTTCAACTCATGAGGACGATAATTTGATGTTTTTACTATTCTAGGATCTTGTTTGGTCCCTATGTCGCAATATTCAACTTCTTTTGGTTGAGGTTGCAAAGTATCTTTTAAGGGCATGTCATCTTGGTCAAACAGTCTTTCTAGAGGTATTAGTCCTTTAGGGATCAGATTTTTTTTTAATACTAACCTGCGATGATTCGCGATCTTTTCTTGGAACTCTTCAGGATCCTCCCACTCTTGCATAATCCACGAATGGTCATTTTGGTTTTCTTGTTCAATGTGAGTTTCAGCAAAATCATCCACCATTTCTAGGAATTTTTTTATCTATTCGTCATCTTCGAACACCTGCCAGTGTTGTATATTTTTCAGTATGGAGGGTATGTGCCTCACCTCTATGTGATACTTTAGTTTGAAGGTTGTAGGGGGTGAAACAGTTGAGGCTGCATTGGCTAATGAATCAGCTCACATATTTTTTGTACAGGGAATGTAATGGACCTTAACCAATGAGAAGAAATTTTCCATCAAATCCCAGGCACAATTCCTATAAGATCTCAATCTTGGGTGTTTGGCCTTATATTGCCGATTCACTTGCTTCAAAATTAATTTTTCATCTCCATAGACTTCCAAGTTCCTTATGTTCAGTTTCTTGGTAGCTTCCAACCCCAAGACTAGGGCTTTGTACTCACATACATTGTTTGTGTAATCTATGTCCCATTGTAGTCTGTAAGAAAAGGGGATAACAAATTCATTTTCAGGTGCTACAAAAAGCACTTCTTCACCCGTTCCTTCACATGACGAAGCGCCATCAAAAAACATTTTCCAAATTCCCGTGCTATACACATTTTCATCTATCGTTTTTTATTTATTTTCCTCTATATAATTTTCTTTTGTACAACTATGTACACCATCATCAAAAGATAAAATACAATTTCCTAGGTCTTGATCGGCAACATAAATAGGGTAATTATTAGGATTCTATGGATCACTCACTATATATGCCAACCTTGTTTCCCTGTATAACCGAGTGAACTGTTTGCCAAAAACAGGGATCTTGGCGTAGGTCATGTCTAGCTGAAGAGACCCCCCAAGCTTGGCTCCCCATGACCTAGATAATAGCAAACCATACTTTGGAGGTATATCAGCGATAACTACACCCATTAGAACACTTTTTACCAGAACTTGTGCAAGAGTTACCACTAAATATTTGATCATGCCCATACACTTAACTCTCCTTGAATTGAAAGAATACAGATCCCCATATGGCCTAGTGATTTCGAGGCCTAGTTTGTCCATAATAGACTTGGGCATCACGTTATGTGAGGCTCCAAAATCCAGCATGCAATTATGCAGCAGATGATCATGCACGTTTAGTGTAATGTAGAAGGGAGCGACGGTATCCTTGGCACCTTCAAAATGTGGACAAAATTTTATATTGGGCTTATCATCTTCCAAATTTATCATGTCAGACTGACTGTCTAAATCCAAAAAAATTATCATTTTGGTTATTCTCTTTTGGTACGCATGATTCTTTGCCAATTTGACCAGGGGTATTGGTATCTTGATCTTATTTATCTCATTTTCTAGGCTAAAGCCTCCAATGAGTTTATTTGTTTCTTTGGTTGAAGCTTCGGTCTCTTTCCTTTCAGTTATTTTTGTTTCCGACGTGTGTGTTCTGGCTACCTTAGTTTTCCCAGCTTGGATCTCAGCCTCCTTTATTTTGGTATTCTACGAGTCCATTCCTTTTATTTTGGTATTTTGTATCTCGATGTCTTTGGGAGCGGGCTCGTATGTTTCGCCTCTTGGTAGTATTTTCTTTGGTTGGGTAGTCGATATAGATTTATTTTTAGGCCTTATATTGTACTCATGTTGGAGCTCGACCATTATAGTATTGGCTATTCCCTGATATGTAGAATCATCAGTATTATTTATGTTGCTATCTTTATTTGATGGCTTTTCTATGCTCAGAGCCCTCTCATAATCTTCCTTAGTCAAATGCGGTTGTAGACAATCGTCACCCAAATTGTTCACATCTTCTTCTAGATCCTCAAATTTCTTGCATATCATTCCCTCTTATGAAATTTTCATTTTTTAAAGGAGTTTGAACTTTTTGATCTTCATTTTTAATCTGTCTTTGTTGTATCTAAGGATTTGGGTTTCTTATGAAATCTCTCTTAACAAATTGATATGTTTTGGATTGATCTAGCTCCATCCTTGAAATTTTATTTGATAGCTCTTTTATTATCCTAGCCATATCATCCATTTTGTCATCTGAGGACCTCCTAGTTCCTGAGGGTCCCGCTTGTTCTCTAAAACATCTGGTCTCTTTGTTTCTCGTTTCAATTTTTGTTTTTTAATTTTCCAAAAGCCATCATGTTTGATTCAATATCTACGGCATCATCTTGCATTCGAGTTAGGTCGGCCCCTCTTCTTTCTCTTAAGAATAATGAAAAATCGGGTTCAAAGGCTCCTGTAAAGGTTACCTTGGCTACAGGCTCAGACGGTTTAACTTCGACTAGGATTTTATTATATAATTTTTTAAACCTTTGTATGAATTTGATAACAGTTTCTGGACTTTTCTTTTTTAAAGCCTCAAACTCGGTTAAATAGTATAAGTGATCTTTTCTTTAACCCCATTGTCTTATAAAAGAGTTTTCTAGAGCATCGTAAGATAATATTGAACCTTCGGGCAGACTTCGAAACCAGTTCTCACTTGTCCCTCGAAAGTTTGGACAAATAAAAGTGAATACATGTCTTCATGTTTGAGACCTAGGATATTTGTGAATTGATCAAAGAAATTTATATGCTCGGTCACAGTTAGGTCTCCTTACCCTGTAAACTTAGGTAGGTTTTTCATGTAGTTTTCAGGTAGATCATGAAGAGGTACTGGGAGGACCAGAGGAGCCTATCTAGCAGCTACTTTAGTGAAAATTATAGGGGGTGTGGGTGGGGGTGGCCCTTAGCCCCCCTCTCCTCCTCTTGCAGCATCCCCCCCTCCTCCTCCTCCGAAAGCCGCCATAGATTTTCTAGGAGAGGAAATCGGTACGTTGTACAGAGGGTTTTGGAATATGTATAGTGAATCTTTAGCTTCCTCGGGAGATGAGAAAACTGAGAAAGGGGGGAATGGGATACGGCAGCTAGGTTCCTCTGATTTGAAAGAGATGTAAATCCAAATTATATGGTATACTCTTCGAGACTTTGGGAGATCAGGAAATCCAATTGAAGAGTTGGTGGGATATAAATCGACACGAGCTTTACTGAGGGATTCTCACTTTTGTTTACGAAGGAGGTAGTTGTATGAGCTTTAGATTTAATTTTCGAGAAAGCTAAATTTGGGTTCAAGGTTTTGGCCTCAACTGTCTTAGTCGACATTTCTCCGAAAAGGGTTTTGGTGGGAGCTTCTTGCGAAGTTACCATTTCAAGTGGAATCTTAGCCTTAGGTTGCATGTGCCTAAGCTGGTAGACCGCAGTAGTTGGCTTAAGGGAACCTCTTGTTTTTAGTATTTTTTCGGGATCGGAAACAGGCGTGGTTTGTTTACCATCTGGGTTTTGTCTGGTGTTCCTTCGACTGGATGTCAGCTTACTTAAACGTGGAGTCACCAAGAGAATAATAAAAACTTATCCTTTAGAATGTGTTCACTCTTTGTTCAATATCAAAGAGTAGAAACTTGCAAATGTCATTCTCCCAGGGAAAATGATTTTGTATCTTCATCCCTGGCAACGGCGCCAAAAAAGATGTTGTTCTAGAGTCTATACTTAAGGCTATAAAGTATAGAGTCTAGGCATTTGAAAAGAGGGTAAATGATAAACGAGGAAGAAAAAAACTTTTAGGAAAAGAAGCTAAGGCTGATTTCTGAGTTGTCTATGTCTAGCTTCCAATTGTTCCTGAATGCATATGTCCCGTTCAACGGTTTCCCATGAACATTCGAGTTCGACCCAGGTGGTGGCAGTTTTCAGGATGGTGTCAAACAGGTTTAAAGTGATGTTGGTTTGATCTATGATACCGTGTTCGATATTGGGTTGTCTTGTAGCAAGAACAGACAAGGAGGAACAGAAAGTTAAGGGATGTTGCTTTTTAGGTTGTTGATTCTATTTTAGATTATATGAGAAAAATTCCCAAAACTTTGAATTAATCGTATAACAAAATAAAAGGTCATTTTCCGTATATGAGTTAACCTTGAAAATCATGCACAAAATGAAAGAAAACATAAAGTTGTTGAACAATGTGAGGCATCCATCAAAGAAGAATCTCACCTCGCGACAAAAGAAGAAAATAGACAGGAAAAACTTTAATGAAGCATGAGATATAGAAATCTAAGTAATTCATAGGTCTTGTACCTATTGATAGTCGATACAGAGAAAAAGTTGTAAATGATTAGATGACTAAAACAGTTTATCACCACAGTAAAGATTGTACTAAATTGAAGCTAAGCATTCATCAAAGACATATAAAGGAAATTATGCTAAATACGAAATAACAAAGGAAACACATAACTCAATCTTGACAGAATATGGAGTCTTCAATTGCTCTTGTATTAATTCTGGCGAAGGAAAATTTCTCTGTTACAATCCGACCAAAAGAAAAAATCCCTGGTTCTATTTTCAAAATGTATATTTACACAAGATTAAAACTCTTTGAATTATAATCATTCTAAAATTTTCGGTTACAAATGAAAAAATGAAGCGTTTCACTTCCTGGTCCCTTGTCTTCCTCCATGCGGGCAGGGCGTCTTCTTTTCTTTGTTCTCTAGCTCCAAAAATAGGATGGAATAAACATCTGTTACTATTTTCCTCCAGAATTTTGCCCTTTCCCTTGCTTAATACAAGTGACACACCTTTCTATCAACTGGGCTATCAACTTGGAAGGTTCTGTTTGGTTGTTCACCACAAAAGTGTAACAATTATTTGCCAACTGTGGCAATCTTTTCCGTACTTGTCGGTCTTTTGTGATGATGGACCATAATTGTAAGCTTGGATTTATTAACCATTTATCCACTTGGACAATATTGACCTAACTTATCTGGCATAATTCAACTTGTTCATTTTCCACATTTTCCTTGATGTCAAGCAGATCTTTGGCTATGTCAATTTTTCCCAGTGTTCCAACACTACTTTCTTTATCGAGATCTAAAAAAAATTATTTATCAAGCTGAATGTTTCTTCACAAGCATCTCTCATCTCTTTATCCTTTTTTATGTTCTCAGATATATTATTCTCCCATGCCTTCAACAAGATGTTACCTTTGGTTTTCTCTGGAATGTACAATCTGGAACTAATGACCATTTATTCTTTAGTTGTTCCTATAACAGCCTCCTGGAAAGCAAGTCAATCTTCCTCGGCTTCTCTTTCTCTCAAGGAGATATCCTTTAGCGCTTGTTCTATTGTCTGAAAATGATTCTGGATGGTTTCTACATTAGCTAGTAGATCCTGTTGAGCCACTTCTACCTTCTTTCATATTTCCGTGGCTTGGGATTGGAATACTGTAATGTCTATGACCTGGCTTTCAGCAGAAATTAATTTAGCTTGCAGTTGTTTTATTAACTCCTCCTGTTGATTTACCTATGTTTGGATTATTTGTGTCGATTGATGCATCTGCTCAAGATTGGATTTGAGTTGTTTGATTTCCTGTTGATCAAATAATCTGGCTTGCTTGAAATCTTTGTTTGCCTCATTCTTGCCATTCGCCTCTACTGCTACTATATGAGCCTGCAATTTTCCAATTAACAGGTTCTTTTGCTTCAACCGTCCCTTCAAGGTTCCAACTGAATATTGGTTGGTTGTTGCATAAGCCCCCAATGTTCCTTCTATCTCATCGGCGAATTCTTCCTCTTCCAGGGATTCTCCATCCATTAAAATTTTGTATTTTTTAATTGTTGCAGCCGCTCTTTGGTATGTTTCTTGATTCACCATGGCCTTTCTTTTCTTGCTAAAAAAGAAGTCGTTAGTTGGCAATTATTCTACAAATATAGGTGTTAGATCTTCTTTGAATATTATCTCTACATCGGGTTCCCCTTTGTAAATTGCAAGGGTGTCACAGATGCAATGGGGCTGTCGATTTACTTGTATGATTGTTTCATGGTAGCATCTATGGTCGGCTTGCTTGATGTAAGAAATGGTGTGTCACCTACCCCGTTCAGGGGTATCTCTGCTTGACCTTTGACATGTTTACCCAGTGTAACTATCTCTGGGTTTCCTTCTTCTTGATTGGGGATATCGGCTTCCTGATTTGAGGTCTCGGTTTCTTCTGTCTTTTCTTGATTCTCTTGTTTGCTAGGGTTTGTGTCTGTTGAACCTTTAGCTTTTGCTTATTGTGTACCCGAATTTTTTGAGGTTTTTCCCTGTAAAAATTTGTGGAGGCAACTTCTCCGGTGCTCTTGGAATTTATATAAATCGACCATATCTTCGGGCAGCAAAGCTTGAATCTAAATTAAGACTTCTGAGTGGGACCTCACTCCTCAGAAGAATTCATCATGAGGTGATTCTTCCTGCTCATATATTTTTAGACCACCACTCACCATGTGATTACTCACAACATTATTAGGGTCGTGTTTCTTAAACTCAATGTCTACTAATTTCATTTTTTCCAAGGTCGTGGCCTCCACTTTGGCATGACTGAAATATAATAAAGAATATGTACCAATGTGAATGGGGAAGGGTGGCCATACCTTCTTCTGAACTCCTTTGAGCTCTTTTCTTATCCCACCAAGCACATTTTTCTTGGCGATCTCGCAACACACTAGCTTATCTGGCAAGAAAAGCGGCAGGGCATATGGGGGGACAGAGCTGCCAAAAACCCTACGATATGAAAACTCTGCTTCTATATACCAATATTCCACGTTGCTTAGGTTGGCCATGATTTTATCTGAAATCCTGGGAGGTGGATGGCCAAAGATAGATACATGCATTGGTACCATTACCCATTTGAAAATCTCATAGATGAATTCTTTGGATTTATCTTCCCAGAGTTTCGAGTGGTACACATGAATAGGCTATGCATTATTTGGACTCCAGCGCCAACTCATTAATGGGAAAGGTGTCATGAAGAAAATAGCATCCATAATGTAAGCAAACATGAAAAATTAAGATCCTTTCCCACTCGCCTTTTGTGCTCGGTATTCTGTAATCCGACTGGCCAGACTATCTGACAACATTTGGCCCAGTCGAAAGAGAATCCCTCAGCTATTGTGTGAATAAGTGGTACCCATGGGAGAAAGAAGTGATCGTTGTCCTCCTTCCCATACAGTCTACAAACCATCATCACTATATACATGAATTGTGGCTCTAACGATGAGATTGAATAAATTCCATTGGAATTGGCTCTGAATTTCATTGGGTGTGAACACTAGTCTTTGATCAAGTCGGATAAGATTTTCCCAAATTGCTCACATTATTTATTTTTGAAATGCTCTAATTATTCGGTGTTGTGATTAAATATTGGTGTGGGAGACAACTTGTACATTTCTTGCAAATGCTCTGGCTTGAATGTCCCAATTGCCACATTCTACTCGTTGAATATCGTCCTAGTCGAGATATCTACATGGTTCAACACCCATTTGATCATATCATAATAGGGAAAGAGTCATTGCCTTGTTGCTATCTTTTGTATCTCTGACTGAGCGACAACTTTGTATTTGTTGGATAAATCATCTTTTTTATTATCGCTGGAATCGTCTGGACAATTTATCAGCTCAAATTGCAAAACGTTGGAAACATGTGTCCATGTTTTGACAGTGTTGATGCTTCTAGGCGAGGTATCATAAATAATATCTGAACCTTGGCCTGAATTCCCACCAGTTGTCTTAGGAATTTTTCATGGAGCCATGATATATAACCTTGTGATTAGGTCTCTTGTCACAGAAAATGAAAACACAAACAAAGGTTATCTTGGTAAACCGACTCTGTGAAAACTAGAAGAAAATTTAAAATAATGATGGAAAACCTTCCATTTTGAGCACTCAAGTCTGTGTGAGTCCTTGTTGACAAAGAGTTTAAATAATTTAATAGACAGATTTGGAGATAAAACAGGATCTTACTATCAATAATTTCATTAATTTTCTTATAAATTCTGTAAATGTTTGATAATTCGAGACTTGGGAAGATCGCAGAAACATTTAATTCTTTGTCTGTAAGATGTACGGGTTAAAAATTATTTACGGTATTGATTGATCTAGTTTAATCCTTTAATTAAGTTTGATTATTCCTTAATCCCTTTCTCGGAGTTCGCAGTCTCAGATGATTTTACTCTTAGCCTTTGATCATGAACCCTAAATCTGCGATATTGCGATTTGGTTAACTAACTGTGATTAGACTTAGGTTTTTAATTAACCATGATCAATTAACAAAATTTGTGACCTCGGGTGTTGGGGTTACAAACATGTTGCTTCGAGGTAAAAATCAACGAGTCGCGAGATCGCGATAATGATTAACTATGGATTAATTAACATTATTCTAGTGATTAACCAGATTTATTGTAAGTTGATTTCGAAACTTCGCACGTCGGAAAATCAAAGGGCGTTCGAGGTGTGACTCCCAAAACGCGAAAGCACGTTGTATTAAAAGTGATAATCCCTTCTTAACGGTTTTATAATCATGATTAACTTAAAACAACTTCTCTATTTCGCGTGTCAGGACATTGAGAGCTTTGATATGTATAACTGTAATATCTTCGAAATCTCATTTTTTTAAGGCTTATGTGTATCGCTTTCCTATTTAGAAATTAGGCGGCTCCAACCTTTTGATAAAAGGAGTACTTGAAAAATTGCATGTGTTCCAACAAGATGATCTGACATGGAGGCCTGACGTCACTATGTTGATGTGTCGCGGACAGAGGGGTGACATGTGTCACTCGAAATTAGGCTGAAAACATGTTCGAACATGCATGAAATGAGTGTCGTGTGTCAGCCCTAGATGGATTCCACGTGCTTTGGAATTCAGAGTTCAAGAGGGGTCTGCATGTAGAGCTAGCATAAATATAGGCCTGGAGTGACATGGTGACCTGAAACAAATGTTGAATCTCTGAAGTGAATGATGACTGTCGAT
Source organism: Picea engelmannii (assembly GCA_009831015.1). Taxonomy (NCBI): domain Eukaryota; kingdom Viridiplantae; phylum Streptophyta; class Pinopsida; order Pinales; family Pinaceae; genus Picea; species Picea engelmannii. The sequence goes on along the minus strand of WSFP011442187.1, from coordinate 717 downwards.
CTGAGGAGGACACGCGGCGCTCAATTTTTAACTCCAGGAGAAAATGCTCCAGATGAAACCACGAATCGACATGCTAAAACTTCCGGAGTCTAGATTTCTGAAGTAGATATTGATCATTTGATGTAGGAGGACGTGTCATGCTTGATCTGCAAATCCGAGGCTTCTTCCTAACCACTAATATTTGGGTAAATTTGACATGTCGAATACACACAAGTTATTGATCTGATCGCGATTTACAATCTAGGAAAGCCCCACTTTTGTTGCCACACGCTGCTCTTGGATGGACCCTGGATCCTACTGCAATGATCACCATCCCGTCATTATTTCAGGAGTTCTGGATTCGTTAATTCAAGACTTTTCAATGCATAACTCCCTCAATCTTCCAAAGTAAAACCTCCGAAGGGAGGGATCTGGTGACGCGTGGCCGCTTGATTTAGACAATCGAGATTCATTTTGGGACCTTTAGTACTTTAGGTATTCTAGTGATATTGCTTGTTATCACATATTATTGCTAAAGGGGTGTTTTTTCCTTAGGAAATGGCACCTTGGTCAAAATGCACGAAGAGGGGGATAAAAAACCCACTTTTGCGTTATATCCTAAGTTTTTGAGCAAATGATGGTTTGTGTGCGTAGTTCTAAAGAATGCGCCCAGATGTGTGACCGATATTGGAGCACTCATATCTACGGTGCATAGTCCATATCGAACCCCCCCCCCCA
>ML869391.1:0-20487 GCA_009831015.1 Picea engelmannii | reverse complement strand
AACCATGCTTATCATTCAAAGACTAAGCACATTGATGTACAATACCATTTTGTAAGAGATATGGTGGAAAATAACAAGGTGCTACTGGAGAAAGTAGATACGTTGGAAAACATAGTAGACTCGTTGACCAAGTCTGTGAGTGTTGTGAAGTTCTCTTGGTGCAGAGAGGCAATGGGCATTGTTTCCCTATGTCTGTGAACGAAAGTTTATGAATCTCATGTTTCAGTAAAGAAGACAACAAGTGGGAGAATGTTGGGTTGTCATATTCTTTGTGGTGAAAGTCGAGTCAACGTAGATCGATTGATCGTTGAAGGTCAAGGTGGATTGACAACAAGTCGAAGGTCGAGGAAGTCGACCACGAAAAGTCGAAGGTCGAGGAAGTCGACCACGAAAATTCGAAGTCGAAGGTATCGACGACAAGTCAACTGACAAGAGGTCAAAGTGCGGGTGTGAGACGACCGAATAGAGACTAAATGAAGGTTGATTGGTATTCCACTAGTAACCCGACTTGGAAGTCGACTGTAACAGAATCCCAAGTTTTGTGGGATTTGTAGCTGATGATATGCACAGATCTGTAACCGCTTATGGGCGCCAATATTTAGGTTTTTTCCTGTTGTAAATCCTATAAAGGGGCGAGTTGTAAGGTCATAAAGGTTAATGTTTTAATCGTAGAATGCACTTATGCAGGTTAATGCATGTGCATGCATATGTTGTTGGCCATGCATATGTAAGTTGGATTGGTTGCAGGGTTGTTCTTGCGTAGACAAGAGGGTATGATGTCGATTGTGTCTTAGGTGTGGACCAATGTTAGACATGCAACCTTTTATTCAGATAGAATAAGAAAACAAGAGAGCAAAACACTCAAAGGAACGTTGGTTTCTCTCGGTTAGGGATTCGAGGGTAAAATCTCGGTGTACTGTGTGATTGCTTGTTTAATTTACGTTCTTGATTAAGTTCTTCTTCTCTTCTGCTAGGATTAGTGTGGAAGTGTCCTGCATTTCCTGACACTTCCGAACATGCTCCCAAATATTGACTTCCTCCATAAGAATCTAAAGAACGAGCTTCCATGGAACAAAGTTAGAAGCTTCATCCAACCTGTCAAACTATGTGAGACCAAGAATCATCTTACATAGCTTCAATAATTGTTTGAAACACACAAAATCAACAATATGTGAAGTAAACAAAATCCATTATAGGGTAAAAATGCTTCTCCCAAGCAACTCAGGGTTTCTCACCCAATGACCTCAACTAGGTCAAGTACCTATTCTAGGTAAACTCCACCTAAAATGCAAAGTCTCTCTTACTTAAGAGTTATTTCATTGATAACAAGCTTTGAAACCATGTGGAAATTTCTCGTAATTCAAAATTCAATGCGAAATAAAAATTTCACCATCAACCTAAAGGGTTTCACGAATCTTAGCACTACAAGAAAATGACCCTATAGTAGAGGTTTTTGTGAACGCCCCTATAAAAATAGCCCAAAAATCTATTTATAGTGGATGATAGTAGCAAAGGCGAGCGAGAGAAGGTTTTAGTAGATGTTTTACGTCGGTGGTTTTATAAGTACATAATGCACTGGTGCGCTTTATACAACAAGCGCATCGGTGCCCTCGAAACTAGCGCACTGTAGTAGGGTTATTTCAAATAAAAAAATATTATCCGGTGTGCTACGAAAATAATGACGCACCGTAGTAACGTTCTTTAAAAAATATACGGTGTGCAACTTAACACTGGAAGCACTGATGCGCTATTAGTAGAGTGCACCGTTATGTGGTTAAATAGAAAACATTTACGCACCAATGTAGGATAGTGTCAAAAAATATATTATTGTGCACTCCATTGTATCATGTGCACCAGTGCTTCAATATGGAGCACCGTGTTAGGGTTAATTTCCAAATTTACGTGGTACACTATGTAAAACCAGCCGCACCAGGGCATCTATTATTATACCGCACCGTGTCATGCTTAAACAAAAAAAATCGCACCATTGTATTTTTTCAAAAAATGTACGGCGGTGCGCTATGTAGTAGTAAACGCATCGGTGTGCACACGTGCATTGTGCTAGGTTTGTTTTAAAATATATATCTAACCGGTGCGCTTAGTAAACATGTACGCCCCAGTGCGGTTGGTCATCGAACGCACCGGAACATGGTTTTATAAAAAACAATTACTGACAGTAAAAATATATTTTTACTATTTTCAGTGCTATATAGCTCAAAATTATCGGTGCAACCTTTTCCTATCTGAAGCGCCATGTCGTTGGTGCTTCCATGGCTTTCCTTCCTTTTATCTGTTGCTCGATGCATGAATTTCAAATTTTGCCAAACGGTGGACAAATTTGGTTTTGTTTAGTACGTCGCAACCATGCTTCTTCGACGAAAAAATGTCCAGGTAATGTCCTTGTTTCTTCATAATTTAAGTTTTCACCGGATTAAAATTTAAAATTGAGTGAAATTTTAAGTGTAAAAAAAATAAAATGTGTCTTGCATTTGAAGTGCTCGGCTCGCACCGCCTACAGTGCAACCTGTAAATTTATAGGGCATACCGCATACCTTGTTACCTTTCTTGGTTGTGCGTTAGTAAACATAAACGCACCGTCAAAGTATATAATTGGTAGGGCGGTGCATCAAAGTACGAATAATGCACCGGGTTGTTAAAGTACATGGCACACCGCCCCTATCAAATATATTTTTATGCAGTGCATTGGTAAATGTGTGCACCAGGGCGTTCATGTTTACCAAACGCACCGCTAAGAAATGTAACATTGTGTTTGAGTTCACCCCGTAAATTTTTTGATGGCATCGTACGCGGTGCCATAGTAATGACTGGAACGCACCACAAAATTTATGTACTCGGAAATTTGGAAAAGTTTATGTGACGGTGCGTCGATGTTCGTTACACTCACCGGTGCCTGTAGTGAAGGTATACACACCATTGTTTTGCTAATTTCTAAAAAAATGTTTATGTGCATTAAGATTTTTTATTTTTTATTTTTTATTTTTTTTTGTTTCAAGCGGTGCATAGGATAACTGTAACACACCGATGTGTATGTGTTGTAGTGTAGCGCCCCGGTGCAATACTGTTTTCCAATGCAACACATAACATAGTAGAACATATTTTGTTTGGTGTGTTACTTTACATTGATGCATTATGGACGATGCTCACAATATATACGCACTACCTATGGTGCGTCGTCGTTTTTTGGGCGCACCTGTAATGCAATTAACTTATTTTTTGAAGGAAGTTATTTTTCCGTATTTATAGATAAATTTACCATTCAGTAGAGTTTTTTTTATGTTTTATGTATGAGTGAGGTTGATTAATTTCATATGTTAATCATGCATAGACGTGAGCAGAGAGAGAAACAACAACAACAGGAGTAGAGGGTGGACATGTACAATGTTGTACGGGAATGGGAGGCTAGGGAGAGGGAGAGGGATTTGTACCGCCTCCCTATTACCGCAGCGACTCATGTTCTCTTGAGGAATGTAGTCCTCCTTCAGTACTATGAGGAGGCTACATCCCTTAAGGGTCACTCTGGGTTGTTGGTGCATATGATCCTTCGATGATATGTCCATCGATAGGATTTCCGTGTGGGTCTGGATCAATGGTACCATCCCACTGAGAATGATTTTTACTTTATCACTAGGCTATCTAAGAGGGGAGGATTTTCCCCAGTTCCTAGATGTCCCAGTAGGGGTTGCAGCTGAGAGTCAGCTCATGTACTCTCAACGATATATTGGGGTTGATGTACTATCCCCAGCTGATTTTCAGGTGTTTAGTGGACAATTGTGAATCGCCTCTTTCGGTGCAAAGGAGGTTAGGTGCCTCTAACTATTAGTGATTACCATAACCCACTTTACCAGTGATGGGAAACGCATTAGTTGCCCTCTTTTGTATTATGTTGATTCATTGGTACAAAGGCCACGGTGTATCGGATGGTCTGCCATTTTTTTGTGACAGTTTTGTATAACGTTAGACAAATGTCGTGGTATGATACGTGGGAGGTCGAACTTCCCTTTTTCCTCAAATTTGTTTTTCTTATTTTTTGAGAGGTTTCCAGAGACTAGGCTGACTTTTATCCGTCAGCCTACTAGGCAGAGGACTCATGTGCGGATACACATGTGGGGTGAGACGATGCCCAAGAGGGGCCAACCGGATTTTTCGGCCAGGATTTCCCCAGACACATTGGGGCTACTAGGAAGTGTGGTGGATCACATGTTCATCATGGTTTCATCTCCTTACGCAGGTTTGGATTGGTGAGGATGTATGAACATCCTATTCACAATAGACGAGCCACCAGATGATAGAGGTAATATTAGTGTTTTGTTTAAATTAATATAGTTTCATTTTATTGTCTTACTTAATTAGAATAAAATTAATTCTAACATATTTTTTAACTTGTTTTATTAAATTGTTTAATGAATTTAGTGTGTAATTATTGTTTTGTACTATATATTTTGCAGATATTGACACTTTCATTGGGGACGTGCTTCCTCCCCCAACAGATGAAGATGAGGAGATGATGTATGAGTCCACAGCAGGTCAGGGTCCTCGGGTGCAGATACCCGACAACATGCATCGTAGGCCCGATACCAGATTCAGGTTGGAGTTGGGAAAACGACTCTCTGCACTTTTGACCGAGGTGGGAGTCCGCCCTGCCCTGATGTGAGACATCAAGGAAAATCCTACACTCTTGGAGATTTGGAGGGAGATGTCACGTGATTTGATGTCTCTTATGCATTATATCATCGGAGTTGTCATACTACTAGCAACAAGGAGGGCTCCCGATGATAGGGACAACTCTTCCTTCTTCCAGTATGAATCATTCGTCTAGTACTCCACCGATTGATGAGGGTGGTCCTCCTCCTCCTCCTCCTCCTCCTCCTAACCCATATCACGAGGAGGCAACACATATTCCTTGTCCTCCTCTTTCACCCCACCTAGATGAGCATGTCAGACCTATTCCTCATTCTTCTCTTTCACCTCACCTAGATAAGAAGACATGACCTATTCATTATCCATCATCTTCCACTAAATACCAGGCCTCCACTATTGTTGTAAATATGCAGATTTTCCCACCGGCTGGACCAGATATGTTATAGTAGTTAGTTGACTTGTCCATGATATATATATATATATATATATATATATATATATATATATGTATGTATGTATATATGGTGTTTTCTTTTTTTATTGATCATGTTGATGATGTACTTAATTTATATGTTGATGTTGATGTGTATATTGTTAGGTCATGTTAGATATGTTTGTTAAATGTACTTGATAGATGTTTATGTTAAATGATGCTTGTTAGATGCGTGTGAGGATGATGTTAGAAAATGCTTGTCTTTTGTTAGATGTGATCACAATGATGATGACATGTTAAATTATTAGATATGTGTGCTAGCTAATTAATGACATTTGTATGTACTAAAGGTATATATAATTAGATAATGTTAGCTAGTGAATATAAATGTGTATTTTAGATGTTGTTTATGCTTGTTATAAGATGGTTATCATCATCATGTTTATTTTTATAAATTACAAAGTTCAATATGGTTGAAACTATAATTGTAAAATTGAAACTATAATGGCATAGATAGTTCATTATACATATTCATTCTTACTAAAAAAAATTCAAAAAACAAATTACATATGAGTAAATATTATTTTCCATTGTACTAATTACTCTTTTAAGAAAGCGAAATCAATGATCTCCAAGATTGCCTCTAAACAATTTCAAGCTTCCCTTGCAAAGTTAACCTCAAACGGATCCTTACTAATTAATTACTCTTTTTTAATAGACTCTTCTACACTAAAAAATGTTATTATAAAAAGTTATGATATCCAATGATAAGCATTCTATCGGCTTTAAAATTTTATGGATGCAAATCTCCAACAGATCCTTACTAATTAATTACTCTTTTTTAATAGACTCTTCTACACTAAAAAATGTTATTATAAAAAGTTATGATATCCAATGATAAGCATTCTATCGGCTTTAAAATTTTATGGATGCAAATCTCCCTATTGTTATTTTTGTCATTACTTTGTAAGTTGATTGCTATCAAATTTTAAATTACTTCATTAATTGTGGTTTTACTCAACATTGGGGAACAATTTTATAAATATTTTCAAAAGAAATGATAAAAGTATGTAAACTAACAAACACTACTTTAGTTAAAAACCAAATTATCACAAAATCATGTTATAAATTTAATTTTTTAATTATAAACCACAATTTTTGTTAATCTTACTTTTAAATATACAAAATAAATAAACATAAACTCAGTTTTTGAATAATCATGTTAACATATCCTAAAAAATGTTGTACTATTAAACATACATACCAACCATATCATTACATCTAATTATATCAATATAAAAAGTAGAATTTCATATCCCATTAAAAATTCAATTGGACATTTAACATTTTTCAGGATTTTACAATTTGAAATACTTAAAGAAGATGAAATATTTTTAAATATATGCAACGACATATAAATATGTTTAAATAACAATCATTCCATGCAATCACAAATAATTTGAAAGACAAACAAATTATACATCAAACTGACTGGTAACCAACTAAAATTGTTTAAAGAATTGTTATAATTGACTTAATATTTCCCCTGTCAGAAGATGAATAAAAAAATATAATTAGCAAAATAAAGAATATAATAAAAATATACAAAAACAGTATTAAAGATGAAATAAAACATGTACATATCACTCTTTGTTTTCATTACCCTCATTATCTTCCTTGCTTGGCATGATAACACCGTTGTTCTCAAAAATATGTTTTGATCTAGGGTTGTGTCTTAATATGAACCACCAATCCCTATCCAACACATTTGGGTAAAAAAACACTTGGTTGCAGTGTTTTGAGAAAACATAAGGCTCCTTAGCTTCATCTCACATCTTTCTAGAGTTGATACATATCAGCCCACTATCATGATCTTCCTTTACATTATTCCGATCAAAGGTGTCCCACCACTTGCACCTAAAAATAACAAATTGGAAAGAAGAGAATTTCACTTGAATGATCTCTTGTGTCTTTCCAACATAACCATCAATAAACAAATCAATAAACATGTAATTTACCAGAGCAAAATCCTAAGCCTAGATAATCATGTGTGGTGTAAGCACATATGCCATATGGTGTAAGCACATATGCCATACAACGTAAAATTCCTCTATGTTGCAATGGGTCTTGATATATCGTATATATGTATCCCTTCCCATTATTCCTCCAATTCATCTACCAATGGTTGTAGGTAGACATCCATATTATTCACTTGTCTTCTACCAGGGACTATAAGAGTCAACATAAGATGTTCATTCTTCACGGACAACCATGGGGGGATATTGTTGTTGATCACTACTACAGGCCAAACATAATAGTTGTTGTTTTGAAGGGAATATGGGTTGACACCATCCATGGCTATGCTGAGTCGCAGACTTCGTACTTCATCCTTGAATTTTTTGGGCCATGTATCCTCTATATGCTTCATGGCTATTGAATTTGTTGGGATTCACATAACTCCTAACTCACTTCTATGTGAGGCATGCCATCACTGCAACATAGCATATTCTTTGTAACGAAAGAGCCTTTGAATCCTTGGGATTATAGGCATGTGCCACAATATCTTATGAGGAGGACCATGTGATTTACCCTTTTTATTTTATTTATGATATTCGTCATGCCCACATTTCAAACATATCTCTTTGTTAGCGTATTCTCTTCTATATAGAATACAATAATTCGAACATGCATGATATGATATGTACTCAACACACAATATTTTCAACATTTTCTTTGTCTCTTCCCAGCTACCGGGCAAGATATTATCACTCAGAAGAATCTTATCTTTGAATAACCCGCAGTTAGTGGGAAATAGAAATGTACAATGTTATTTAATATTCATAAAATCAATCATTTTTCTTGTTGATTGTGTGACAAGATTTCTCAAATTACAATGGAAGTAATGATGATCAGTTACCTCAATATTGTCAAGAAACAAGCGTTTGACATGCCAAACTTTGATTTCAAGCTGTACAATAACATTGTTGCGCCTAGTTGGGTAGACTTTGATTGGCTAGGTCCAAAGAGAAGGGTGGTGGAAGCAGATTTCAGACTTTCGAATAAGGTTTCAGTGATATGAGCATCATCCCCTCGCTCATCATTTTGGAATGCATTTAACAACATTGTCTCCATGGTAGTTGTATCATGTAAATAATCATCCATACTAACCTCTATTTCATTGACTCGATTGTCAACTTGTGAAGAACTACTATTGCTTTAGTCATTCCTAATACGTGAATCTGGACGTAGTGGGAATTGAATAGGTGGTTGATTCAACCATTCTTGGTATGTTTCCTCTTTGAGTTGTGCTCTTATTGCAGCCTTCTCTTGTTTTGACATTGTAGTGGGGTGCAACGGAAGATGATAGGTAGATCGATCATCATCATCACTAGAATCCTAATTTCAAAAATATTGAATATTAGTACATCGATGATATTAGTAAGCACAATGCAATTGTTTTGTTAAAATTACATTATACAAAACAATTATTACCACCCAGGATTGCGGCTGGAAGATGACATGTTACTATTGACAACATAAAGTGGTTGTCCATTTTCATCTACCAACTGCTAGTGGTATGTTTCTCCTAATAAGAGCTTTTGACATTTTTGAATTAGTACTGGAATATTATCTGCATCTGAACTTGATTCTGAATCACGATCCTGCAAATTTGGATACATTTTTATTCCGATTGACATGGATAACAAAAATAAATTCAATTAGATAATCAAAATATAAATAAAATACGAACTTACTTGAGATAGAAAGGGAGAACTCCGCGATGGACTTTATGTTAGAATATAGAAGATGGTGTGCTCATTTTACCATTGACGATACCCTCGTCACCCAACCACAGGCCGAAGCCTCCCTCCGAGCACCTTAACCTTGACCTGAGAATTCCTCCGGAAGCAAACCCTAGGCTAGATAGCCAAACAAAGAGTAGCGCATCAATCCCCAAGGATAGCGCATCACAAAAGACTGATCAGATGTTCCAAACCCTAGCCAAGAGATATTCAAGCCAATACTGAAACTAGTTGTTGCTGCAACTGCACCTGCAACCTTCCTCCAAACCTGCGCACCAACTGCAACTGTAGTGCGCACCAACTGGGTAACTGCAATTCTGAGATGTTGTCAAATGAGAACTGGCGCCCTGTATTTATAGTAATCCTACCAGTTTGTTGGGGCCGACTTCTCCTTCTGGGTATGTGTCTGTTCAGTATATTATTATTAATTCTGGCCGACTTCTTCTCTTGGAGGCTAATAGCCTAATATAAATTGTCTTCTTGAGCCGACAAGGCTTTTAGGGTTATTAGCCAACTCATTAGGGTTTCTCTTGTTTCCCGGAGTCTTCTATTCTCGTCAGGTTCACACGTGGGGGTAAATACCTCCCGCAACTACCATAATATTAACACTTTAAGAAATATAGAAACAAATTGGAATTTGAAGAATTGGTCATTTGATATTGTAAGCTTTTCTCCTTGCATTTGAGCAAAATCAACAGTAAATTATTTTTAAGAATAAGGTGACTTTAAGCGCAAAATGTATACTATGATGTAATGCAAGTCATGTTTATGCATTATGAAAAATAATTTAAGAATAATATATTATTTTTTGTGCAAAAAAAAAGTCAGATAACTTTGAAAACATAATGGTGCGTCACTATAACAAACAAGCACATGTGCGTCTATAACATTGTAAAGCATCAAGAGTTTATATACGCATCGCACCAGTCCCATGAATTCAAATAATAAAAAAAATAATTAACCAATATCGGTGCTCCAAAACTTTAAAACGCATCGGGGCATCGTATACATATCAACACCGATGTCGCGAATTTGTTTTTTTACAATTGAAAAAAGAGTTGGAATTTAAAATCTAATTTCATAAATTCATTTTAATAGTAAAAGCCTATTCACAGTTTTATTATTTTACCAAAATTTACAGTGGAAAGATTTGCAAGAGAATCATACCAAAAAGCACTGTGGAGCAACAAAATACTTTAGAACAACATGATTTATTCAGAAGATCATAATTTGAAGGTAACTATGGTGATTCATTTAAAAAAAATAAATCATAAATTCTTTCATGGGTATTAAGCTATTCAATATTTTATTATTTTTCCAAAATTTATAAGGTATAGATTTGCAAGAGAGGCATACAGGGGAGCATTGTGGAGAAGCAAAACAATATTTTTGAAAGAAGAGTTATTCAGAAGATCATAATTGAAAGGGTATGGTAATTCATTCAAAACCCTTTTGGAGCAACACAATTATTAAGAAAATTAGAAATCGAAGGGTTATGTGATTCAGAACAAAAAAAATAAAAATAAATCATACTTACCTTAAACACTTGCTTCTTCTTGTTTGTGTGACTGCAAAACTTCAACTTAGGATTTAACTCCCTCTATCACTTCATAATTATAGATTTTCATTTTAAGTTTTTAGATTTAATGGATTTATGTTTCCATATAAAAGACGTTTGACATGTGATGCATCAGATCCAAACCCTCTCCGCCCTGTCATGTTTTTTTTTTATAACAGTTTCGGGTAATCGGTGTATCTTATGTAATATAACACATTGTTGCGCTTATAGATACAAACACACCGACTATGCCGCAAATAATTAAAAACATTTTTTCATGGATGTGTAAATTTATTTTTCTATGGTATTTTTTTATTTTCGTTTTTTTCAATTGGATCGGTGTTGTTAATGATATTTATCGCACCGTTGTAATTTAATGTTTTTTTAAATATTTTTTATCGATGCATTTTTAACATTGAACGCATCGATGTTGTTAACTATATATTGTGCACTGCTCTAATTTATTGTTTTTTTAAATATTTTTTTATAACGGTGCATTTCATAACATGTAACACATCCATGCTTTAATATTAATAAAGCACATCGGGATACTTTTTTTTATAAAAATTATGTGATTTATTTATAAAATATATTTAATATCTTTTGTATTGAATGGTACAGGTTGTATTGAATGGTACAGGTTGTATATTGATAAAACAATGTATGAGAACAGTTCAAGTAACAAAAATTTTGATGGATGCAAATATAGCACATCGAGAAAGGAAAAAAAAGACAAGTTCTTTGTAAATTCTATACAAAATTAATATGTTAAAAAGACAAGTTCTTTGTAAATTCTTTAAAAAATTAATATGTTTGAACTATATGTAAGTTTAGATAATATGTATTGGTTAGTGTGTGTGTCCTGCATAGCCATAAAATGAGGAAGCTCGATAAGATTCTTTATGATCTAAGTGCATAAGAGTGTAAAAGCTTGATGGAAAAATTGCAAAGGGATGAACCAGGTGAATGAAAAAATTCTATTCAACGAGTTTTTTTTAATTTTCATTAATTTTTTACTTACAAATATTAGATAACATGTTCAAAACAATATATTAATTCATATATGTTTAATGTTCTACAGCTGAGACCAACAACGAAGGAATAAAATTCCGTCCTAAGAAAATAAAATTATAGAAGATGTAAATGATGATGAATTGGTCATTAGCTCATCTCTAGTGGTGTTGGAAGTTAATGAAAGGGGGGGAATTTTTTACAAAACTATGAGGGATATAGTGGAATGAACGTATAGACGTACTTTCCATTTACAATGCAAAAAACAATCCAATCATTCGAAGAACCAGGTTATATCTAAACTACATGAAGTGTTTCCAGAGCAATGGTCAATGAGACCTGTCAGACTTGCAATAACAAAAACATACAGCAACAAAAAAGAATCATTCAAAAAGTAATATTCATAAAATTGTTTTTCTAGAATATTTATATATTACTACAAATCATTTCTAATTTATTAATATCAATCTTGTTATATTTAGTTTTCATATATTAAGATAAAAATATTAATTGTCATGTTACTTTTTTCGGGAAGATTATGAAAATCCCAAAGGATCAACGAGCTGATATCCAAAATATGCCAGTAGGAATGTCGAAAAAAGTGTACAAGGAGATGGTAAAAGAAATAGACATAGTTGCATTGCAGGAGGAGCCATCTCAACAACAACGTGCTTCAAATGTATGAAATCATTGAATTTTTCTATTAGTTACATATAAATAAATAAATTGACATTAATTATTAATTTTCAAATATTTTCTTGCAGAAAAGAAAACAAAATCGAACTCATTCAGCACATAAAACAGGACGATAAGGAAGAAAATGGTTGATAGCAAAGTTTGTGAGTAATTGTTATTTCTTTATAACATTAACTTAAGATTTCATTTTTGTATATTTTAAGTTGTTTTACAACAACCATCCTTGAATGTCTTCAAAGAGGTGCTAACATACAAAAAAGAGTCATCACAAGAATTGATTGACATTGGGATAAGTAAGGGTTGTGAGTATATGTTAGCATATCAAAGATTAATTGTGGAATTTGTAAGTATCTATGTTGTTTTAGTTCTCTCATTTTATAATTAATGGAACAAAAAAATTATTTTATAGTAAATTTTAATTTATTATGGGGTATATTAAAACTGTAGAAAACAAAGTATGGAAATGTGTCAACAGAAGATTTATTGAAAGAAGGCATGAGATTTGGTTTTGAAAAAATGTGTATCATTCAGGACTCGATTCTTGCTATGGTATGTTGCTTTTCAATTTACATTCATGTATATTATTTATTTCAATTTTCATTATTCTCACCAATGCAAATACACTCATTACACTTTCTTTTTATTTTTGTAGATGGAAACACTTGAAGAAGAAGAAAACAATCGAGCCAATCAATAAAACATTCAACCAAATAACCCAATTCATGAAAGTATTTCTAGCACGTCTGACAATAGTTCTAGCGAAGAATGATAATCAATATATTTGGATATCAATGCAAGTTGTTGTATTTTTTGAAATACTTGTGTGTGAAAATCATAGATTTTGTTTAATGTAATGGACATTTTACTGTCCCAATTGAAAGATGAGGGGTTACCAATAAGGATCCCATTTTGTATGACAAAAAGCCTCTTTTTCATATATAATAAAATATGTCTTGTTTTATTCTTTTGTGTTGTCCAATGTTCATGTGAAATCTTACATCACTAAATAAATATATGGATGATTAAATATTATAATGAAGAGACGAGAACACTGATGATATAAAAACATAATCCAAACATCATATCCAAATGCACTAATCAAAATTTAATTTATATGAATATTATGATAAGATATATGTCAATTTTTTTATAAACAATGGAATTAAAAAATAACAATAATTGTACACTATCACGGGTCGATGCTTCTGAAAAGAGAAAATGACAACCAGTGCATTCAATGATAAAATGAACTGTTACCTTTAATTATAACATGCATCGGTGCTGACATCAATTAAAAAAACATCGATATTAATAATATTTTAACCAAAAATTATAATAATAATAATACGGCTTATCGGTGTGTTCAATTTATAAGCGCACCAGTGCTTCTCTTTCACGAGTCCGAATCGAAGCCTTCTCGACATCATGCATCGGTCCTGTTTTTTTTTATGCATCGGTGCATGTTATCATTGATTTGTTTGATGCTTTATTCCTATTAAGGAACCGGTGCGTTTATGTTTATAAGAGCATCGATGCCCCATATTTCTTGGATAGCCCTAGTGCTTTGGTTGACATGTGAGCACCAAGGATTTAATTTCAAGAAAACATCGGCGCTCACTATCATAGATTCGACCAATGTGTTGTTTTTATTAAAACACCAAGCTGTAGTTTGTATAAACACACCAGGGCTCTAATATTTTAGGACTCGCCCAATGCCTATGGTGCAATGTAGGCACCGATGCATTAATGTTTTAAGCGCACCGATGTGTATGGCCTGTGAAGCGCACCGTATGGAAAAACATCTGCTACAACCTCCGTCCGCCCAGATTTTTTAGTTATAATGAAGTTTCGTTATAATCTCCGCAAAACCATCCGCTACAAAAAATGGATGTTTTCGCAGAGGCTTTTTTGATAAATTTGGTCAATTTTTTAACATTAAAAACCTCCTCTATAACCTCCTCTAGAGGGTTTTTTCCTTGTAGTGTAGCCTTGTGAATTTTCAACCTTAGGTCTATTGTAAAGTACGAAAGAACAATATAAAGTGTACAATGTTTCACTTCCAAACAACCCAAACTTCTCAATAGTTCAAGGATAAAAGACACCAAACCAAAGGAATAAGAAAATTATCTACAAATAACCATATTGAAAATGCTCTTTTACAACTATAATAACAACATTACAACAACAATATGACAATAGTAAAATCAACCCTTTTTATATTCTTCACTTAGATGTCAAAACACTTAATAGTTGTCCTTTTACTTATGTCAAATCTGTTGATGTTTGTAGCATCAGACAAGTACTTCCAAACAGGTCTAAGTGTCTAGATGTGTGGAAGTCATCCAAAGTCTTCTACCTTAGTAATTTACTTTAATTAAATGAATTATTGAAGTGTCTTTTATAATTAAAGTAAGTTTTATTTAATAAAATGCTAAAGTTATTAGCATTAGTGAATTAAATGAATTTTAGTCATTGATCTCAAGTGAGGTGAGATGTATTCTCCATCGTTAATCACTTTGGAGATTATGGTTATGTTTGATTTAATCATAATTCAATATTATAAAAGCAATGCTAGGCGAAGGAGAAGGTGGAAAAAGGACAAGAGAAAAGAAGGACTTTTTCTCAAGTGGTTGAGCCACAAAGCACTGTGATTCAAGGGGATCTCAACAAAGGTGAAAATGAACTTTCATCTAGAGATCAAGTCGAAAGTAGGAGTGTGGGTAGTGAAACAAGGAGAAAAAAACCAAGGAGTCAAAAATTGAAGACCAGATTTCTAGGGAGCAGTTGTACAACGACAGACTCTGCATGCGAGCAACGTCGGACAATAATCTAGGGCGCATACATACGCATTGGAAAATTGGTCCATGGCGCATACTTACACGTCATACAGGTGGTATAGGGCACGTACATACGTGCCAAACAAGTATTCAAGGGTGCATACATATGCCCAATGTAGAAGGCACATGCGTGTACATACACATTGTACATGTTGGACAAGGCATGTATAAATCATACAGGGATGTCTAGGGACAAATCAACAGAGGGTTTCTTCAACGCCAGAGTTGTCAAGTCTATTGTAACTTGTATTTTTCCTCATTGGGTCATTTTCTCAGTAAGGAAGCCCTTGTAATCTTGGGGTCATTGTTTAATGAAAAATTGATTTGAAGGGAAAGATTTATGTGTGTTGTGTGAAGTTTGGTTTCCATTTTTCTTTCACTGTTTTTTTTTATTTCCAGCTAGTATATTTTATTATGTGTGTTGTAATTTAATTCTCATCAAGGAAAAACACAAGGTAGTAATTTATCTAGGTGTTGGGGATTGAGATTTATTAAAATGGTATCAGAGCTTGCACTCTGAGAGGGAGACCAATTTCATATACACAACAGCTTGTGCAGCAGATCCATTAGATCTGCAAGGATATCTATGTAGATATATAAACCAACAGTGAAATTTTTGTGGATGGTTGAAGGAATAAGCACACAACAATTGTTTTTTGTTTAGATATAGAAATGGAAACAACTAGTCTCAGGTTTGAAGACCAGTTGGATGGAGCATCTAAATTCTTGTCACGAAAGGCGAGGGTAACCTTTCTTTTAAAGGAACATTAACTTTGGGAGATTGTAAAAAATCTTGTTCCTACACCAAAAAATTTGCAACAATTGGCAGTTCATGAGAAGAAAGAGATCAGAGCCATGCAAGTGATTTTGGATGCAGTGAAGGATCATTTGAACCCTCACTTGGCAAAGAAGTCATCGACCAAAAAGATGTTCAAGGCTCTAGTGTATTTGTTCTAGAGTGACAACATGAATAAAAAGATTATCTTGAGAAACAAGCTAAGATCCATCTAGATGTCAATATCTAACAATGTTAATAGCTATCTCATGAAGATCACCAAGACACGTGATCAAATTGCAACCATTGGGGAGAAAATGGATGACTTAGAACTTGTAAATGTGGCATTGAATGGTTTCACCAAGTCATGGGAACCATTTTTCAAGGGAGTCTGTGCTTGGGAGAAACTTCCCAATTGGGAGACTCATCTTTAGGATGATTGTATCAGGAAGATACTCAGGAGGAGTCTAAATCCAACATCTAAGGATATGGCGAGGAGAAATTATCCCTAGTCAATTAGGACAAGAAGGGTAAAGGAAATGGTTCCAAGGGTAACAGTGAGGGGGAAACCTTACAGCCGGGTAAGAAGAAGGACTTGAGTAAGATCAAGTGTTTCACATGCCACAAGAGTGGCCATTATGCATCTTAGTGTCCAGAGAAGAAGGGGCAAGGGAAATTGCAGTAGGTAGAAACATCAACATAAACTCAATTGGATGAGTTTGCTGCGAAGTTTGATAAGGAATTAGCACTAGTCTTTTGTTTGTTTGCCAACACAGTCACAAGGAGTGCATAGTACTTGGACAATGGTGCATCATGAAATATGACAGAAGCACGGGAGTTATTTCATAGTCTAACGGAGAAGGACTTAGGGATCCATGTGGAGCTTGGTGATGATGCCAAGTATGTAGTGAAGGGGGAGGGAAAATTCTTGTTCTATCTTAAGTCAGGAGGTTCGTTTGAGGCCTAGGATATGTTATATGTACCATGACCAAAGAAGAATTTTCTCTCAGTCTCATCTATGGAGGACATGGGGTTTGTCTGTTAGAATAAAGAAGATTGTGTGCTTGTTTTACCATTGACGATACCCTCGTCACCCAACCATAGGCCGAAGCCACCCTCCATGCACCTTAACCTTGACTGAGAATTACTCCGGAAGCAAACCCTAGGCTAGATAGCCAAACAAGGTGTAGCGCATCTTCCTCCAAGGATAGCACACCAACAATAGTTGATCAGATTGTCCAAACCCTAGCCAAGAGATAGTCCAAGCCAACATTGAAACTGGTTGTTGTAGCAGTTGCACCTGCAGCTCTCCTCCACACGTGTACACCAAACTGGGAACTGTAGTGCGCACCAGTTGTCGCTGCAATTATGAGATGTGTCAAATGAGAACTAGTGCCCTGTATTTATAGTGGTTCTACCAGATTTATCATCATCCCTTTTCCAAGAAGAATGGAATTGAGAAAATTATTCTACAATTGCTCAAAGCATGTGTTATCCATCCTAGTACCATGTAACACCCTGTTTCCCCCAGTTTGTAAAAATAACTAGACTGGACAAGCACTGTGGCAAACTCAGAAATGTGAATATGTGATGTGAATGGACCTTGTGGAAAAGGTCAATGAATGTGAATAATATTATGAATTTATATTGCAGGACTGCTGAGAGGGGGTATGCTGAAAAAGAGACCACGATGGCTGCAGAAAGGCGGTGGAAGGCACCTGGAAAGGTGGCGTTAACTTCCACCGAAAATCAATACCGTATTTGGACTTCACTGGCCCAGAGAACCAAAAGCGGCTCACTGGCCCCGAATTAAATGTCTCGTTGGCTGGTAGGTAGATGGCTCCTCAGGAATTAATGAGGGATGGAGAGGTGAATCGCCCACCCGCAGAGCCATCAGGCCTGACCAGTGCGAGGGAAATCACACCACACGCAACCTCGCAAGAGGATAAGGTGTGGGGGAGAAGCGATTGGGGGCAGACACGAGGGGAGCAAGAGAACTCTGGCGATATGCAGAGTGAGTGATAGCAGAGATGAAGGAGAGTAACCTTCGCTCCTGGTCACTGGAAAACAGAGACGCAGTCTCACAGCATCGTGGTCTCAGCTCGGGGGTGGCTAGTGGTAAATCCGTTGGGAGTCGTTGAGCCTATGGTTGGGTGGAAATGAGCACCCCTCTCAGCAGTTGCATAACCCCTGGTGTTACTTTCTGATAAGTGTTTCGCCTTTGACATCTTGAAATATATGTATGCTGACATTTATGATCATAAGTTGTGAAATCGTGAATAACTTCATTATAAGAATGTCTGTATGGTGTTTTGATCAGTACTGGTAGTTGTATGTTTATATGGAAAGACTATCTGTGGCTTATGCTCTCTTAAATTGTTGTTTATATGCAAACTGATCTAATTCAGACTTCATGCCTGGTTCTCAGGAGAGAGATACCCTTATCTACCGTAGATAATACCCTGGGTAAACCTCCCCATAGAGATACCCTCCTTGAAAACATCATCAAGAACCTGGAAGGAGGATGTGAAGGCGCAAGGCCTTAAGAAATTCCTAATAAGTATCGAATCGACGGACGAGATCCCGTCGGGAGATCTGCGGTCACTCACGACCGTCAGATAAGAAGAAGAAGCTGGAAAAATAAGTACCTTAACCTTGATAGGTGTTGATCGATGGACGAGATCTCGTCGAGAAATCTGTGGTCACTCATAACCGTTAGATTTGGTAGGAGAAAGTAGGATGTTAAATGCCTTAGCACCTTGTCTTTCTGTACCTTTGTGGATAGTGACGAAATCGGGATCGTAGATCCCCGAGGTCCATGAGAACATCTGGACCGTTGATTTTTCCCCATCCAGGAAGTCGGGGGAGAATGCACAAGTTAAGAACCTGTCCAAGCCATCAGATCTCGGCTGGAAAACCCGACAGCCGTTGGATCTGTCAGGAGATACCCGAGGGTTAAACCCCCAGTGGATAAGGGCGAAAGCCCCGAAATAGATTTGGGTCGTCCGATTAAAGGAGGCCACGTGTCATGAGATTTCCCATTTCGGGAAATCAGGAGTCGGGAACTTGGGAGTTCTGGTGACGAAAGATCAGGGCTTTCCATGGTAGAAGCCCCCAAATAGATTTGGGTCGTCCGATTAAAGGAGGCCACGTGTCATGAGATTTCCCATTTCGGGAAATTGAGAGTCGGGAACTCGTGAGTTCTGGTGACGAGAGATCGGGATGTTCCATGGTGGAAACCTCGAAGTAGTCGTAGACCGACCAATTTCGG
This sequence comes from Picea engelmannii, assembly GCA_009831015.1. Taxonomy (NCBI): domain Eukaryota; kingdom Viridiplantae; phylum Streptophyta; class Pinopsida; order Pinales; family Pinaceae; genus Picea; species Picea engelmannii. The sequence goes on along the minus strand of ML869391.1, from coordinate 1,444 downwards.
GAGGCTACGTGTCAAGAGATTACCCTTTTCGGGAAATCGGGAATCGGGGATTCGGGAGTTCCGTTGAAAAGAGGTTAGGCTCTCGCCTTGATAAATCCCGACTTATAAATATCGAGATGTTAGCATGTGGGTAAGTCCCGATGAATGGACGAGATTCCTTCGGGGAATCTCAGGGTCTATAACGACCGTCAGATGTGGGGAAGAGACATCAACTTTAAGCCGGAGCACGAATGCGCCTTAGGGTAAGTGGCAAGCAGATCTGAACGGCCAAGGTCCACCCGCCCAGATCTACGACTGAGGCTTCATTCCAGAGCCCCCTTATTGTTCTTCCTTTAGCGGTGGGGGGGGTCCGGAATCGAACGTGCAACTCAAGAACACTCAAGATCAATTCGCCTCGATCAACGACATTCAGGCGAATTCTGAACCCCCCTTGCCATCCTGCCTTTAATGGGGGGGGGGGGNGGCGTGTGAAGTGGGACCCGTCTCCTGTCACGCCGCCCACCGTGTCGTGTTTCCCCTCTCGCCACCTGTACTCCACTCAACCGTGTGACAGGGTTGTTCCTATTGGCCATCTTCTAACCCTGTAGGGATTCGTCCCTATTGGCCAGTTGCTAACCCTGTCGGGCTTCGGCGATTGCAAAGTCGAACGATTCGACATCACTGTAACGCCGAGGCACGAAACACAAAGAGGCACCACGAATTATTTGACCTGTGATCATTACCCGCGATCACATGGGAGCAGAGAGAGAGAAAGAGCTAGCTTGCGCTAGGCCTCCGTAGGTAATTCGGGGGCTCTGATTCTGCAGAAATCAACGAAAATTTGATTATGGTAGTGGATGTGTGACAAAGTGGTATCAGAGCATGGTGACAACACTCGGCCTAATTGGGCTCATGAACGAGTTGTGAATAATCTCTGTTCGAAGCACTCCTACGAGGAGTAACCCCCTAACTTAACTCTCTTGTCCAGGATCAAAACTTGGAAACAAGAACCCGAGTGTGTATGCATGTGAAAGAGTTATGAATTTATGCGCAAGTTCTAAAATGTATCTAACTCTTGACTAATAACTAGCGTTTGTCTTTTCACCCAAGCGGACGATCAGCCGCGGGAATTTACAGACACAAAGAATGGTGACCCACGAAGAGGTGGGAGAAGGCTCCCACAATAGAGACAAAGAGTCTGACGAAAGAAGAGAAATAGGAACCCCTCCAGATCTAGCCGAGACTGTGAGGAGTCTCATGGTTGAATTGCAAAGCTGCAAGGCCGACAATGAGAGGATGATGAAAGAACAAGAAAAGCAAATTGAAATTAATGCAGTTTTACTGCAGAGCTTATCCAACCTACAGCGACAAATGCAGCATGAACCCGAGATGCAGAAACATGGTCGTATCAGTGGCCATACTGAGAGGAGCACCTCAAGGAAGGTCCACCCCAGAGGTAAAGGAT
>ML869385.1:9442-20490 GCA_009831015.1 Picea engelmannii | reverse complement strand
TTGCAGATTCTTTACTATGTTGACCTCGCTTTTTACCATAAGTTCCCCTCTTTCCCTTATTATGTTTCCTCCATTCCTTAGTTTCCTAATTTTTATTATTCCCTTCTTTCCCCTTTTTATTAGAGCCAAAATGGCAGTTGCGCAAATTAACCCCTTTTCATTTTTATTAATAATTTAATATCTTTTACATTTTCACAAGTTAAAAAGTTAAATTCTTCTTTACTCCCCCCCCCTTTTTTTCCACATATTTTATTTAAGTTCATACTCTCTTCATTTTACCCAAAAATTTATGAAGTCCACAATTATTACTTAAGTAGTTTTTACTTTAAAACTTTTATTTATTTATTTTTATTTATTTTATTTTTATTGAGATAATTTCTTACGGGTAGACAAAATTTTACCCCTAGCGAAGTTTTAGACTTAGGACTTAGATTCTGAACTAGGCGACATTTTAATTAGGGAAGTTTTTTTAAAATCTCTTAGTGAGATATTAGTCTTAGGGCCATCTAGGTTTGTTCCTTTATCATCATCATTGCAACGTGCCCTTCAGGACGCACTAGGTGCTCCAAGGGTGCCACTCGCCTCATTTGTTCCTTTGCGCGATGTGCCCTTCAGGATGCACCACGTGCTCCAAGGGTGCCACTCGCCTCTTCTGTTTCGTTTGCGTGACGTGCCCTTCAGGATGCACCACGTGCTCCAAGGGTGCCACTCACCTCTTGACTGATTGGTAGACACCAATAACCTCTGGAGTCAACACTCCGCCAGGTGAACTTGTGGGAGACTAAGGGATTCTAAGGAATAAGGCCCCCGCCTTATTGCACGTCCCTTAGAATCATCGCAAGCGACTGTCGCAGTCTACCCTCGCAGCATCGTGGGTCCTCTCGAACTAGGTAATCGTTAACCTACAGTTCGAGCCACGGTGGGAGTGCTAGTAAGCTGTGGCAGGGCTGTTGTCCACACCTCTCCCTCAACCTCTCTGGCAGTCATGTGTGGCCCATTTAATCCATATGTGAGTCTGGTCGACAAGCTATCGTCAGCCTGCATCATATAAAATCATGTCAGACATGTCCACATCATATCATCTAATCAATGTACTAAAATCACAGTAAAACAATCAAACCCCAATAGCACACTCCCTGACTCGATCCAGAGTCCAAGGGTTCCGTCGATGCCTCTGCATCCTCAAGGTCCAAAACCTTGCACACTCAGTAAAACCGAGTCAATAGCACCTGTCTATGTCAATGCAGTAAAACATCAGGTCATCTATCATAATGCCTCATAATAAAGAACAAATGTTTTAATATCACAATAGTCCGGATCACTTGCGAGCAAGTGTCCTCAAAGAATAAGTTTTCTCAGTGCGCTAGAGCGGGATGTTACATTTATATATATATTAGATATTCTGGGGTGGAATTACCGCCCCATTTTTTTTATTGATGCCTCTATCGAGTTTTAGTAGGTCTGCAGGTTATGCCAGAGATGCTGAGGTTCTGATGCGCTCTACGGTGAGCACATGTCCCCGAGTTGGAGCCATATGTTATCCCCGATTTTTAGGGATAACTAGGAGATCATGTCTCAAGGCCCACAGGTCCCAGACATGGAGTACTAAGAGTAGGATTGACCTGAGCATGGCCCTAGAGGGCCCATCCTTTTCTTCTTTCATCAAACTTGTCTTGTCAGCACAACAACATCCATCACCTTCAACTTAGTCTTGTATCAGAGGAGGCTCTTGCTCCATGAGGTAATTGGTCCAGGTATCATGGTATGTGTCACTTTTGATAATTAAAACCTTTAAAAATATGCATCTGATTCCTTTTTATCTTAAACAACAACTTGGATATTACATTAGCCCACTTGACCATGCTCCGTGAAATTGACAGGGTATCTTAGCAAGCCTGTGCCCATAGGTCTAGGTTTTCCACTTGGGGATTTCTGAAAAGCCATCGTCCACTCCCATCATAGCACCACTATTTCATCTAATCTCCCGCTCACCTGTCCCATTCCCCTTGTCCGTGCATTGGATTGACCTGTTTGTAGGGTTGCACCTTATCTTGTGGGAAGACGGGGCTAAAGGACCAGAAGGTAAAAGCAGTTGGTAGAAGATAAAATCCTAGAAATGAAACCTCGAGATGCTTCTCCCAGGGATCCCCGAGAAGGCAATAAAAATCCTCTCATCAAGAAACAAGAGGGACCTAGAAAATAAAAAACAAGACCTAGTCAAGAGGATAGGGGGTCTCATCACGAGCCAACCTATTAGGTTCATGGGTACCTAATAGTATGATATTTCCACCATTTGGTTACCACGCCAGGGCAGTGACCTTTGGTTGCATGACCAAGGGAAAGGGGGTCTCATCACAAGCCAACCTTATCATCTCTGTGAAAGTACTTGTGGGTAACACTGTCAACTCTGGTCACCATTCCAAGGCAGTGTCCTCTGGTTAGCCCTTGAATAAAAATAAAAAGAAGAAGAAAAACCAAATAAAAGAAAATAATAAAGGCAAGAACAGGCTTGGAAAAATTGCATCCATGATGGGTAGAACTTGCCTTCTACAAAGGCACCCACAGATAAAATTATGCATCCCTAGCTCTCACTTTACCCACATGTGTGGACATCCCCTAGCCACATCATCTCATTTACATGGCTTGGATGAAACCTTCCTGGAGACTTCTCGTTTCTTGTGGATACTAGCCCAATAGGACGTCTTGTATTTTTCTCCAGTCATGTATTGTAGGTTTTTGTAATCTCTTTGAGCTATTGACTGATGTATTAGGGGCTTATGCATATGTTTGATAGTATTGATGATGAAACATGATTAACATTGCTATGATCTCGGTGAATGATGAGCCCATGGAGGGCGTAGTTTTTAATGTGAAGGACCATGCTCGACGGACAGGTACCATTTGGACCGGTACACATGGGGAGATGATCAATTCGGACCTCCATGGGGCTGAAGAGCCCATCAGATGGTTGCTGACACCCCATCAGGGGGGTAGAGACATGATAGTGTTTGACTGAGGTTTTGCACCAGAGAAGAAGAGGACATTCCATTAGAGGCACTTTGGCAGAGCCCAGCCTAGGGGGAATGACCCCTTTTCAGTGGAACGCTGGCCTTGGAAGGCTCAGAATGTCCCCATCCTCACCATGACGCCATCCAACTTCATGGACATTTTCGGAGACAGACTGGGCAACAGTGGCACGTGTGGCATGTTGGAGAGGCCCTTGAGGGGCTAACGTTTTTCTCCTGGATGTCTCATATGCCCTAAAAGGGGATAGCACCTCCCTTGAAGGGGATTTTACCTTTTTTACAACTTAGTTAGGGTTTTAATTTGATAAATTAATGTAAAAACAATATTCTAATCTTGTCGGCCATTTTTACGACCTAAAATTAATTAAGGTCATTGATACACTATATATTGAGGAGTTTTAGCCTCATTTTGACATAACACATCACTCACTCATTAGTGAGGTCTGATTTTTGCGCCCTACTTGGGTACTTTTCTAGTTTAGTGAGGCACACTTGTTGAAGGAAGGCATTGACAAACATTGACTTTGTCAATATTTATTGTTGTAATTGCTTATATATTGATATCAGATAGTCTTATGAAGTACTAACCCATTGAATCATAGCTTGCATATATATTGGTTTGTTGTTTCTTTGTTCTGGTAAGGTGTTCTTCTTTGGGCCTACACTTCATTATTGGTTTTTTAGCTGAGACTATCTGTTTTGGTGGTGACTTGTGAAGGGGAACTTTACTTTGACTTTTAATCTTTTGCCTCTTCAAAACTCCAAGTTACCGGGGATGTCCCCCTGGGCCTAACCTCCATAAAGATAAAGAACCTCCCCATCATGGTGACATTGGGTGGGATAGGTTCCTGTTATGCCAGTTTGGACTTCTACTTCATATCCATTTGACCTAGCTACAAACTATGCGATAACATTTTGGCGCCGTTGCCGAGGAACACTGAGTCAATTCTCCTCAAACGACACATCTTTTCGGTAAGCCTTACCTCAGAGATATTTTCTTACAAGCTTACCCGGCGATTCCACTAAGGTGTTTTTCCCCTTTTCTTTGATAGTTTCAAGTAAAATATCTGGCGACTCCACAAACTAAAAGGAGATTCAATAATCCTCCTTTGTCTTTCAGAAGGAAGCCTCCCTTAAACTCTCCTGTTGTCAAATCACTTTTCGGGAAGAGCCTTCCTTTAAGAATCATGTCTAGCTCTCAGACCTCTACAACAAACCCAACCAACAATCAAAGAGAACGGTCATCTACCCTTTTCAGGCCGTTAGACATGTCAGCCATACCAGGCTACCCTAGGCAAATGCCACCCAAATATGAGAAGTGGTTGCCTAAATTCACCGGTACTAATGCAATCAGTGCCGAAGAGCATATGAGAAACTTTTGGGAATTCTTTCAGCTTCACCCCATCAATGATGACGCTGAATATCTGGTCATGAAGTTGTTCTCCACTACTCTTTATGATGCCTCAAGGCACTGGTACCTAAGCCTCCCCGATGGAAGCATCAAAACCATGGATAGACTTGAAGAGGCCTTTCTCAAAAGATGGAGCATCAAAGAAGACCCTAATATGCTTCTCACACGACTGAATAACATTTCCAAATATGAAAATGAGTCTATTCGGGAGTTCCATACCAGATTCGAGACTTTACTACAAAGAATTCCTTCAAGCCATATGCTAGGGTGACATTACTGCCCCATTTTTGTTACTGATGCCTCTATCGAGTTTGAGCAGGTCTGTAGGTTATGCCAGAGATGCTGAGGTTCTCATGCGCTCTACAGTGAGCACATGTCCCCGAGTTGGAGCCAGATGTTATCCCCGATTTTTATGGATAACTAAGAGATCATGTCTCGAGGCCCACAGGTCCTAGACATGGAGTACCGAGAGCAGTATTGACCTGAGCATGGCCCTGGAGGGCCCATCATTTTCTTCTTTCATCAAAATTGTCTTGTCAGAACAACAACATCCATCACCTTCGGCATGGTCTTGTATCGGAGGAGGCTCTTGCTCCATGAGACAATTAGTCTAGGTATCATGGTATGTGTCACTTTTGATCATTAAAACCTTTAAAAATATGCATCTAATTGCTTTTATCTCTAACAACTGCTTGGATATTACATTATCCCACTTGACCATGCTCTCAGAAATTGACAGGGTATCCTAGCAAGCCTATGCCCATAGGTTTGGGTTTTCCACTGGGGGATTTCTGAAAAGCCATCGTCTACTCCTATCATAGCACCACTATTTCATCTTATCTCTTGCTCACCTGTCCCATTCCCCTTGTCTGGGCATTGGATTGACCTGTTTGTAGGGTTGCACCTTATCTCGTGGGAAGAAGGGGCTAAAGGCCCAGAAGGTAAAAGCAGTTGGTAGAAGATAAAATCCTAGAAATGAAACCTCGAGATGCTTCTCCCAGGGATCCCCGAGAAGGCAATAAAAAGCCTCTCAGTAAGAAACAAGAGGGACCTAGAAAATAACAAACAAGACCTAGTCAAGAGGATAGGGGGTCTCATCATGAGCCAGCCTATTAGGTTCATGGGTACCTAATAGTATGACATTGCTACCATCTGGTTACCACACCAGGGCAGTGACCTTTGGTTGCATGACCAAGGGAAAGGGGGTCTCATCACAAGCCAACCTTATCATCTCTGTGAAAGTACTTGTGGGTAACATTGTCAGCTCTGGTCACCATGCCAAGGCAGTGTCCTCTGGTTAGCCCTTGAATAAAAAGAAAAAGAAGAAGAAAAATCAAATAAAGGAAAATAATAAAGGAAAGAACAGGCTTAGAAAAATTGCATCCATGACGGGTACAACTCTCCTTCTACAAAGGCACCCACAGATNTAAAAAGAAAAAGAAGAAGAAAAATCAAATAAAGGAAAATAATAAAGGCAAGAACGGGCTTAGAAAAATTGCATCCATGACGGGTACAACTCTCCTTCTACAAAGGCACCCACAGATAAAATTATGCATCCCTAGCTCTCACTCTACCCACATGTCTGGACATCCCCTAGCCACATCATCTCATTTACATGGCTTGGATGAAACCTTTCTGGAGACTTCCCATTTCTTATGGATACTAGCCCAATAAGACGTCTTATCTTTTTCTCCAGTCATGTATTGTAGGTTTTTGTAATCTCTTTGAGCTATTGACTGATGTATTAGGGTCTTATGCATATGTTTGATAATATTGATGATGAAACATGATTAACATTGCTATGATCCCGGTGACTGATGAGCCCATGGAGGGTGTAGTTTTTGATGTGCAGGACCATGCCCGACAGATAGGTACCATTTGGACCGGTACACATGGGAAGATGATTAGTTCGGACCTCCATGGGGTTGAAGAGCCCATCAGATGGTTGCTAACACCCCATCAGGGGGGTAGAGACAGGATAGTGTTTGACTGAGGTTTTTCACTAGAGAAGAAGAGGACGTTCCATTAGAGTCACTTTAGCAGAGCCCGACCTAGGGGGAATGACCCCTTTTCAGTGGAACGCTGGCCTTGGAAGGCTCAGAACATCCCCATCCTCACCATGACGTCATCCAACTTTATGGACATTTTTGGAGATAGACTGGGCAACAGTGGCACGTGTGGCATGCTGGAGAGGCCCCTGAGGGGCTAATGTTTTGCTCTTGGATGTCTCATCTGCCCTAAAAGGGGCTAGCGCCTCCCTTGAAGGGGCTTTTACCTTTTTTACAACTTAGTTAGGGTTTTAATTTGACAAATTAATGTAAAAACAATATTCTGGTCTTGTTGGCCATTTTTATGACCTAAAATTAATTAAGGTCATTGATACACTATATATTGAGGAGTTTTAGCCTCATTTTGACATAATACATCACTCACTCAATAGTGAGGTCTGATTTTTGCGCCCTACATGGGTAACTTTCTGGTTTAGTGAGGTGTACTTGTTGAAGGAAGTCATTTCGTGGCATTTCTTGGCATTTATCTTGAAGTAAGGTTTACAACTAGGGTTTGCATGTTATTTCATGGTGATATGTAAGTGTTTTTTCTGCAAAACTTCTTGATTGAATGGTTGTAGTCTTATATTCTTGCATATGTTTATAATTTGCTAATCAAAAACCCTAGGTGACAAGCACACAAGTAGGTCCTTATTTCTTGTCCCCTAAAAGAGAAATTTTCATCCATTGAAGAAGGAAGGAAGAGCCTAGCCATAACTACACTCTTATTGCTTCTTCTCCCTGAGCTAGTCGTACTCTCTGAAGTCAAGAAGGAGGAGACGTCCTAGGCCTAGGTTATCTACACCTAGGGTCATCTTGCTTCTAGGGTTTGGTGATAGAGCCTTGCCTTAGTAACACTCTCCCTCACCACACTCTCTAGTCTTGATTTATCTCTCATGCTAGCCGTTTTGGCCAAGTTGACCTAAGGTAGTAGGAGAGAGCACAAGGCCTTGCTTTAGCAACACTGGAGTGAGCCTCTCTCCCCTAGGGTTTTGATTCTGAGGCCCTGCCATAGCAGCACTTCAAAATCCTTCCCTCCAGTCCTTAGTTTCCTTCAACCCTTGTGTCCTCTTCTAAATTGACTCCATTAACCCTTAGGCACTGATCTTAGTCCTCCAACGTTGAAGTGAAAGTGATCAAACAACTCTCAAAACCTTTGCTAAATTGAAACCCTAACTAACTACTAACCCTAAGAAGGCTGACCCCTTGGTTACTTCATCTTGAAGCAACATTTTTTATTTTATAGGCAATTGAATGGTGTTTGAAGCATTTATTGAATAAGGGATTGATTGGATACATTGATTGCTACATCATCTTGATATTTATTGGTGAAGTGATATTATTTCATTGCTATATTAACAAACATTGACTTCGCCTATATTTATTGTTGTAAATGGTTATATATTTATATCAGATAGTCTTATGAAGTACTAACCCATTGAATCATAGCTTGCATATATATTGGTTTGTTGTTTCTTTTTTCCGGGCAGGTGTTCTTCTTTGGGCCTACACTTCATTATTGGCTGTTTAGTCGGGACTATCTATTTTGGTGGTGACCTATGAAGGGGAACTTTACTTTGACTTTAAAACTTTTGCCTCTTCAAAACTCCAGGTTACCGGCGACGTCTCCCCTGGGCCTAACCTCCTTAAAGAGAAAGAACCTCCCCATCATGGTGACAATGGGTGGGATAGGTTCCTGTTACGCCAGTTTGGCCTTCTACTTCATAGCCATTTGACCTAGCTACAAACTGTGCGATAAAAAAACCCATTAGATAATTGGTTTCCTCAAGAGGCTCTGCTCACACCGGAGTTAAGCACGAGGTCGCGTGAAGTTGGTTGCATAGATAGCTCTCTAATACCTTCATAACATCAGAGATATTTCTGGGGTTCTATTCATATATGGCGGTCTTGCTAGTGCCTTTACCTCTGTGAGAGGCGATGATTTCGAGATTTAGAGCTTTGCTACCCTACCCACATGGTGGACCAGACTTGTGGCTGCTCGCTTGAGCATTGGTTATATCGTGGTGACTTTAGTTGCTTGACATAGGTAGCCACATAGGTTACTTGTAGGGGTTATTCTGCAGTTACCTTGGGTTAGATAGGGATCAGACAACACACATAATTTATGGAGGATTTCCTCTCCAAATGGATTTGACCGACTATGCTGTGAAGCCTATGATGGTCCTTATAACTGATTCTAACACCTCCACTCCATTGTTGCGGAGTCTCAGCTCTTGGGCGAGGCATCATATCCTATTTGTGTGCATTGGCCTTTAGCTTTATTTAAGGGTGTGCTCTTTGATGATTAGTTGGCTTAGGATTTTGTATTGCGTCATGAATTTTGACTACTATGGTTGGTGGAGCCCCTGTGACTCCCTCAGTGAGTGCTACCTAGCCCATGGTCTCTGCTTAATCCATGGGGAAAAATCCTTTTGTATTTCCGAGTGATACATCAAATAATAATACTTGGTCAAGGCCTTGGGCCTCTACTCCCTTCTCTTTTGGTATGCCAAACATGACTTTGCACTGGTTATACTCCCTTTCGACGTCTCATGTGAATCCTAGTTTTGGGTCTGGGGAACGACGCCTCCTTATGACTTTTTTTCATTTGGTGGGGGCCATATCCCTCAACCAACTCCTTTAGTAGGGGGTTGGAACCCTCCTTCATCTGGACCCAATCTTAGCTACACTTTTCCAGGATCGAGTGCTCTAATGGGCGGTCCTTATACTTCTTATATCTTGTCCATATATCCTTCTTCCACTGTGTCGGTTCCTACAGACACTTTTATTATATTATGGGAAACCCCTTACACAGATTTCCTTCGTCTAGGGGCAATGTATATCCTCATATGAGTAATCCTTATAATGTCTCTTCCTCTTCGCAAGCGACTTCCTTGATGATGATGCCCTTACAACCCTTTATGAATCAGTTGGGAGGAGGATACTATCCTACCAGACAGGGCCATGGTGTATACTAGAACCATGTTTGGCCATCGATCTCTCAAAACCATTATTTCCTGTGAGCATGGTCTCTGATGCCGCAACCAACTGCTATAAGTCATGCTGGAACCACAAGTTCAGTCACTGCGAGTCATACTGGCATTATGTCACCAACCTTTGCAAGTCATGTTGGCGAGCTATCACCAACCTCTGCAAGTCATGTTGGCGACCTGGCACCAACCTTTTCTAGTCATGTTGGAGACCTGTCACCAGCCTATAAAAGTCATGTTGGGGGAAATAAACCAACCACTGCACGTCATGCTAGGGGCACAACTCTAGTCACTGCTAGTCACACTGGAAAAACATCACCAAACTCTGCAAGTCATGTTGGAGATATGATACTATCCCTTGCAAGTCATGCTGGGGGCATTGATATGATTGAGAAGACTAGATATAAAGTATGTAAGCCCAAGTTCCTTTGTAGACTTTGCAAAGAAGATCACCTAATTTGTTTGTGCCCTGCTATTGTAGTGGTAGGAGAAGCATGATCCTTGTCTAGTGGCCCTTCAGATTATGAGTCGTCGTTGGTTTCCCAACATTCTAATCCTTCTTTGGTTGATACAATGGTCATGCTAATGCAATTTTCGGTCGAAACCATTCCTATTTTGAGGAGTGATGCGTCTCTTGACCATGTCTCACATCCTATTCAACCAATGGTCATGCTAATGCAGTCTTTGGTCGATACCACTCTTGTTTTGGGGAGTGTTGGGTCTCTTGATCATGTTATCTCACATTCTATTCAACCAACAATTGAAGAAGTGGTTGCGTCGATGCAATATTTGGTCGATCCCACTCTTCTCTTGGAGAGTGACAAGTCCAAGGAAGTGACATTGCTGATGAAATCTTCGATCAATCCCACTCTTCTTTTGGGGGATGATGCATCTTTCGACCATGTCGTTATAATTTCTAGTTCTGTACCGTCTAAACAAGGGAGCATTCCACTCTCTCCGAGTACACTCCCTCCAAGTCCTAGGATGGTTTCCTTTAATTGGAATGATCTTGTAAAGCCTCACATTCTTTCTTCTGCACCCTTCTAGATAATGGGTGTTTGTCAATGTATTGTAGATGAAGGATCCTCTGTAAGTATTCTATCCTCCTCGACTTGGAAATATTTGGGTTCTCCAAAGCTTGTGTCAACTACCAGGGAGTTGTTGGCTTTCGACGGAAGACCTATATGGGAGCCATGGCCTCCACCATGATATGATTCTTAGAAAAACATCGTAGAGTCTTAGTTAAGCTCTTTTCAAACTCCAAAAATGAAAAGATTACTGGGTGAACTTGTATCTTTCACACTTGTTAAATGGTTTTGAAAGGATTCATTGATCAAGAGATTGTTCAAGTGTTCGACCTCAACACCCTTATTCACACTTGTTGAATGTAATCGGTGCCTTGACACCTATTTTTATTATTGTCCAGGGCTGCATAGATTCGTGGCATGCTCCTAGCCACATCATTGACAGTGGTAGATTCTTGGATATTGTAGACCCCCTTACTGTTTTGTTGTCTGTGTGGGCAGTCCCTCAATCTATGATTTTCTCCACAACCCCAACATTTTAAGGGTTC
>ML869384.1:8035-20490 GCA_009831015.1 Picea engelmannii | reverse complement strand
AAGACTTGGCAAATTGATTCTTCATGAAATTGTCCACAAGGTCTACAATAAGGAATAGCTTGGTGGTCAACCAAGTTAGTGGATTCAAACGGATTTGGTGGTCTCTGATCTTGGGGAGGAGGTCTCTTAGGCCACTTGTCATTTGGCCTATTTTGGGGTCTACTAGCTTGACCCCTTTCCATGGCTATAAACCTATTTGTCATGGCATTCATTTGATTGGCTTGGTTAATATCCATTTGTTTAATCTGATTAGCATGGTTAACCTCCATCTGTTTGATTAATTGAGTGAGTTCCTTAATGCCATATTTAGAAGATCCTTGATTCTCAACCTTCTTCTTCTTCTCTTCATAAGGTTGGGAAGAAGTTCATCTAGTAAAACCAGGAATGTTGGACATCCTAGCATCTTGCATATTCTTATCAATCCTTATAGCTAAAGCTTGTGCTAGCTTCAGATTCTGAGGATCCTTATCCCTTAAGGCATACCTCATTTCTCCCTCAAATGCTTCCATATAATAAATCAAGACTGCAGTTACTGAAGGCAATATATCAATAGGGAGACTGTTCACCAAGTTATTAAACTTAGTGTTAAATTCTTCCATTGTCTCATTTTCTTTCTTATGACAAGAAGTAAGGGCAGCTAGAAGGAATCTGTTTTCTTTTTCATCACCCCATCTTTTCTTAGATTCTGTGATTATTTCAGCTAGGGTGCTAAACTTGTCTGTATCAAATTCAGTAAACCATTCTGCAGCATCTCCTTCTAAAGAATACCCAAATAAAGTCTTCTTCACATCCTCTTCATCATGACCCCTACAATACTTCAAGACACATAGATTAAAGTTGAGAATGTGTGAATGTGCACTGATAGCATTGTTCCCTTGAAAGCTGTAGATTTTTAATGACTAAAATCAGCAAACTGAAATTCTGTCAAACACTAGCAACCTAGAGATAACTGTCTTCATAAACTTCATAAATGCAAAAGCCCACATTCATAAATTTCCGTAAGCAGAAATACACATTGCTAAGCAAAAAAATGCAGCGGAAAAACACAGCGGACAGCAACCCAATAACACTCAGAAATTTAGGAAAATGTCAGGGAAAACCCAATGAGAGAGAGAGAGAGATCTTATTATTCTGCTTCAAGAAAGTACAAAACAGCAGCAAATCTGCATTTCCAGCCAAGGAAAATACCTCACAACACCAAATCTGTCCCACAGAAATCTGCCTCATTTTTCGTGCCAAAACTGTACTGTTGTACAGCCTCTTTCTGCCTCGTTTTCCATGCCCACAGGTAGTTGTACATGCAGTTCCGTATGACCCTAAAACAGCGAACAAAAAATAGAAATCTGCCTCAAAATCCGTGGCCGAAATGCCTCGATTTCCGTGCCAAATCCGTATGACTATACACACTGTATGGGCTGTACGGATCCGTACGGTATGGTCTCCCACAGCAGAAAAAGAAAAAAAAAATGGCCCAAAACTCGGAAAAAAAAAGTTTCTTGGGATTTGTGCCCTCCTTCCTTGGAAAACATGCCCTCTTTGTTGCTCACTTTCTTCTCTCAAGCATGCTCAGAAAATCTCTCTAACTCTCCTCTCGATGTGCCCTCAACATCCTCCTGATGTCTTCACAACATTCGACATGTCTTGCACACTACCCAATGCATTCTTTTATAATCTGAAAATGACATTTTCCCCCCAAAAGTGTCTTTTCACCTTCCCAACCCTAAATCCAAAGGCCAAGATTAGATCTTGCCTTTTCCAAGATCAAGGGTCATGATTCATTCCCTCTAAAATGTCTCATTTAAAATTAAAGTGAATTTCACTTTATTACATAAGTGCTTTATGAAAATAAAGTCACTTTAAAAATAGAAGGTACACTTTATTAAAAAAGTCACTTTTATAAAAGAACCACTTAAAACAACTTTATAAAACCTATTACAAAGTTAAGTGCCTGGTAGTGTAAATATTAAGGTAACATATGCATACAAGACAAAATATGCGGAGTACCTCCCGACCTAAAAAATCTAACACTCCCTCTTAGCGAGGGAGGTACTTCTGGTATCACCACCAGAATCTGTCTCCATCTCATCAGTTGCCATAGCTACTCCCTCTATACTAGAAGTCTCTGCTCCCTCTGAACATGAAGCCACTACTCCCATTGCACTGGAAGCCTCTGCTACTACCTCTGTTGTACCACGAACTGAAGACATGCTCCTAGGAGACTGCACACTCTCCTGAGCATCCAACTGTGTCGACTCATGCCGACTGAGTCCCTTAAGAGTCCCGAAAGAAGACTGAGTGCCATGTATCAACTCTCTCTCCCATGCTACCTGCCAACTCTCCGACATAGAATCTGAGTCCAGAAATCCACTAGACCCCAACACAAGTCTACCCAACAACCTGTACAACCTCTCATACCCGACACCAAGCATCACTGTTGTGTCTGGAGTAGCTCCCATTCCCGGCCACAATAGAATGCCACTCCAAATCTATCAACCTCCAAAGATGACACTGAGAGTAAGTTAACCATCATCTCTGGAACATCCAATACTACGGCAACCTCCAAAAATCCTCTTGACTCTAGCTGGAATCTAACACTTCCAACCCCCTTCACTGCAAGTTGTGGGCCGGTACCAACACCCACACAACAGTCTGAGACTGTTTCTGAAAGACTCAAGAACATTAACCTCATCCTTGTCATATGCCGAAAAGCTCCACTATCCACGAACCACACTTCAATGTCCTCAAACACTAGGCAACCACTGCTCAAGGGACCAGTCATGAGAGAAAACTCCCTCTCATGTCTCTCAACAAACTCTGCAATCTCTGCTAATGCTAACACCTCTGGTTCCAGCTTCTTCTCCTTCTTGTTCGAACACTGACTAGCGTAGTGGCCAGTCTTGTGACATGCAAAGCATCTCACCTTGCTCATGTCCTTCTTCTTGCCCTTTACCACAAGAGAAACATTATTGTCATCTTTGTCCACCTAACAAAGAACCTTTTAAGCCTTCTTCAAGCAAATACAACAACAAATCATTTGTTGTTCCAAGTGTCAAATGTTGCCCACTGAACTTCAGAGCACAAGCTCTGATACCATGTAGATTTTTAATGACTAAAATCAGCAAACTAAAATTCTATCAAACACTTAGCAACCTAGAGATAATTGTCTTCATAAACTTCATAAATGCAAAAGCCCACATTCAGAACTTTCCATAAGCAGAAATACACATTGCTAAGCAAAAATATGCAACGGAAAAACACAGTGGACAGCAACCCAATAACACTAAGAAATTTAGACAAAGGCCAGGGAAAACCCCAATGTGGGGAAACCCAATGAGAGAGAAAGAGAGAGATCTTATTATTATGCTTCAGAAAAGTACAAAACAGCAACAAATCTACATTTCTATCCAAGGAAAATACCTCACAACACCAAATCTGTCCCACAGAAATCCGCCTCGTTTTCCATGCCCACAGTCAACTGTACAAACTGTTCCATACGACAGAAAAAACAGCAAACAGAAAATAGAAATCCGCCTCAAAATCTGTGCCCAAAATGCCTCGATTTTTGTGCCAAATTCGTACAACTGTACAAACTATACAAAATTGTACGAACTGTACGGATCCGTACAGTACGGCCTCCCACAGCAGAAAAAAAAAATATTTCGGCCCAAAACTAGGAAAAAAAAAGTTTCTTGGGATTCGTGCCCTCCTTGGAAAACGTGCCCTCTTTGCTGCTCACTTTCCTCTCTCAAGCATGCTCAGAAAATCTCTCTAACTCTCCTCTCGATGTGCTCTCAACATCCTCCCGATGTCTTCACAACATTCAACATGTCTTGCACACTACCCAATGCATTCTTTTATAATCTGAAAATGACATTTTCCCCCCAAAAGTGTCTTTTCACCTTCCCAACCCTAGATCCAAAGGCCAAGATTAGATCTTGCCTTTTCCAAGATCAAGGGTCATGATTTATTCCCTCCAAAATGTCTCATTTAAAATTAAAGTGAATTTCACTTTATTACATAAGTGCTTTATAAAAATAAAGTCACTTTAAAAATAAAAGGTACACTTTATTAAAAAAATCACTTTAATAAAAGAACCACTTAAAACAACTTTATAAAACCTATTACAAAGTTAAGTGCCTGGTAGTGTAAATATTAAGGTAACATCCACATACAAAACAAAACATGCGGAGTACCTCCCGAGCTAAAAAAATCTAACAAAAGCAAGGAAGCTTCTCTGTAGCTTTATCTGGGATGGCGTGAGGAGCTCCTTGTATGGATGGAAGATTTAAAGGTCTCAAAAAGGCACTCATGACTACGTTACGATTATTAGTGGGAGTATTAACAATTTGTTGATTATTAGTTTGGAACAAGAATTGGATATCAGTGAGTGCTTCTTCTCCAAGACTTTCAAGTAGCCTTCTAAGGGCAAGGCGATTTAGCCTCTTCCTATAAACCTTTTCAGATCCAGGAAAAGAATAAATCACTCCTTGTGAAGTGCTCCTAGTAGTATACTTAACAGATTTGTTCAATGGTGTCGCCACTTGGAAAGAAAGCAAACAAAAAAACCAATGCAAGTTAAAAATTTTAGGGACTAAAGTTTATTAGTTCTTAAAAAAATAAGTTAATTAAGTCATTTTGACCAAAGATAAATGACGTATCCCCGGCAACGGCGCCAAAGATGTTGTCGTCCTTATACACACTTACAAACGTGAGCTAAGTCCTTCTCACTTAGTGTGTCCTTGGAGGCACAATGCCTAGGTTCAAAGCCAACGTTGTCACTTTGACTTGAACCTCTTTCGTCTAGGATTACTCCTAGGGAAGCCAAGGGGGGTAAACCCTAATTACTAGATGAGATTAAACGCTAAGTTCTAGGAGTTGGTTTTAATTAGTTAAAAGGTTGGGGGAAAGATCTAGCCTATATGCAAAGGCAGCAATGCAATGTGCAACAATTGAAGATGAAAAGCAAGCCTTTTCCTAGGACAACTAAGACTAGTGCCTAAGATTGGGCAAGGGGTCAACTATAGTTTTAGGGAGATTGATTTTACAAAGATTACATAATATTACAAATAAAGGAACTACTATAAGCAAAAGATACAAAACAAGATACAATGATTAACAAAGATACAATACTAACCCAACTACTTGATTGTGCAGGAAAAGAAGATACTCAAATGGAAAGCATTTACCAACACATCAAACCTAGCATGCTCAACAATAGAGTGTCTCGAAAGGATGCACAACTCTATTGTGGCTGCTTTCAATGGCAATACAAGATACACAAAACCCAACAATGAAGTGCCTGCAAAGGATGCGCAACTTCAAGGAGGGAAAACCAAAATGCCAACACCACACTTAACTAATTATCCACAACATAAACTTGCAAGGAAAGATAAATATAAAGTAAGTGCATTGCAAAATTAAGATGTAAACCACAAGATGAAGTATGACAAAGTGAAAAGCCCCAATGGATCAAGCGGATTAAGGATTGATTAAAATATTAAGTTGAAGGTTGAATCCTAACTAAGTGTCAACCCCAATACTCCCCCCGCTTGTACCAAGTAGTTGTTGGGTGCTCAAGAAGTATGGCAACAAGGCCTACCCTAGCTCCACAAGTCAACCCAAGGAATGAAGTACTCTCGAAAAGGACATTGAGCGCCACGAGGTCGTCCCCAACCTATCACCTTTCGTTGCTTCCTGTCAATCCTCATTTAAATGGCAAAGTTGGGTCAATAATAGGTGTCCGATTAAGTCTAGTTGATTTTAGGCCTATGGACTTAAGATACATTGAGTGAGTTAGTGTGTTTAGGCAAGATGTTGCTTGCCAAAAGTTGGGTATTTGGACCAAAACCGAAATTTAAAAGCTTGCAACAGTGAAGGTGTTTAACCACAAGATATTACTTAAAAGAGCATGAAAAGAACTTGAAAATAGCTTGCAAGAAAGGAAAATTAAGTTGCCTTAAACCATTCATAATATGCCCATGATATTTGCAATAAGAGAAGTGTTTGTGAAAGACCTTATGAACTAGAGACAAGTACTTGAAAAGAAAGAGCTTGCAAATGAATAGATGTAAAAGCATAAAAGAGATCACTATGTCTCCATGGGCCTAAGCTAGCATTAGTATATGTGACTTCTACTTCTAGATAGTTTTAATCCATTAAGCACATTAGAAGCAACATACTAAACTAGCCATGCGATTTTGGGGGTTGGTTGAGCCAATCTCACTCCAAGGTGTAGGCAACAATTAGAAAATAAATGCTTTGAAAAACTGACATAAACAAACCACTCACAATGGCACAAAGCTAGAGGCAAGCCTTCTTATTTTGTGTCAAAGAGGGTTGAGAAAGAATGAAATGAAATACTAAAACAACCTAGCCACACAACCTTGTCCTAATGACAAGTGGGGCAAACAAATAAGAAATTGCAGAAAATTAAAGAGTGAACCTAGCCTTACGATTTTGGGGGTTGGCTAGGCCAAGCTCACACCAAGATGTAGGCACTAAACTAAGTTACAATGTACAGAAAAATATAGACAAGAATGCAAGCCTCAAGGAACTCCCTAAGGCTTGCTACAATGCTAGAATGATGAGAAAAGAGTTGGGTATTGTTACCCAACCAAGAGATGTTTTCCTTGTGTGTTTTAGGGCTGAATTTTGGCAGCACTTCCACTTATACTGGCGAGAATCTGCAAAAAACAGCAAGCTATTAGCAAAACACACAAAAATGTTAAGAAAATTTATGTTTTTACACAGAAATTTTCTGCATAAAAAATCAGCAATATATTTGAAATGACCTATTATAGAGTGTTAGCAATACAAAAAATCTGAATAAGAATGAACAAAAAATGAAAGTAAGAAAGAGAGGAGTTTCAAGTGGGTTGTGAAGGCAAGCTTCTAGCTCAAAGCTAGCCTTGCAAACACTTGAGGCAACCTGCAACTTATGAAACAAACTGTGAGACAAGAGCAAAGATGAATAAAATAAATGAATACAACAAACTGATTTGAGATATCCACTATTCTACTCATATAGGTTCTACAACAACACTATTGAAAAACCAACCCAAGCATACTAGTTTGCTTGGGACATCTACTCAATATATCAAGAAAACTTCACAAGCAACAATATCACCTCCAATCCAAATGCACCAAGACACAATCTTTAGTACAGCAAAGTCCTCCAAAGCTCTTTCTTAACAGCAAAGTCCTCCAAAGCTCTTTCTTATTACCAAAGTACGAAGTGTTAAATTTTTAATTAAATAAAGTACCAAGACAAGTGTTTCTCTTCCCTAGGCACCTAAGGGGGAGAAAGTGCCTAATGTGGGTCCTAGTCATTTAATTTGTGAGATGCAAATTAAAAGGTGACTTTATGACTAAAGTGAGGGTGAGTGAAGAGACATTTAATCTCAACCACTCATCTAATCTAATCTCAACTGTTAGATTAGAAATCCCCTCACCTTCCCTCATGAGGTCGATTAGGGCAAGAGGGCGCACCCATTCTTGGGTTGTTGGTTCATTGTTGAGAGAGCAAGAGAGAGAGCATTTTCGAGCAACAAGAGAGCAGCCATTTCTGAGAGCTAGGGCACACTTTCCAAGGCTGGATAATAGCACAAAAATCGAGGCAAAGGTTCAGCATACACAAGAGGCCGTACAGCATACATTTCGAGGTTCGTACAACCATTTGTGTGCACAGAAATCGAGACAGCGAATAGCATTTAATTCTGTCTGTACGGTACGGATTTTATCAGTCTGTACAGCGTACTTTTGGCACAAATTTCAAGGAGGGACAGACAAGCACATACAAGTACGTACAATCTTTTCTTGGCACAAAAATCAAGACAGATTGTTGTGTGTTTTTTCTAGGAAGTTTGGTACGATTTTCAAGGCGATCGTAAAGCCATTAATGTGCCCAGAAATTTGCTGAAACTGCTGGCACGAATTTTGAGGTGACTGTACAGCATTTTGGAGGCACAAAAATCGAGGAGTAGACCTATATTTGATTGCAGAAAATTTTGGAAAAAATTTTGAGTTGCTCATTTTCCTGTTTGAAGATTTGGCACGGTTGTCGAGATAAGTTTGTCATTTAAATTTATGAAGATGAATACGCTGTAACAGAATTCTCTAAAGCTCCTAAATAATAAAAATCTCCCTCTCTCACTGGTTTTCCCCTTGTGGGTTTTTCCAGGGTCAAAGTTAGACCGAAAATCTCTGTCTATAAATTTTCTGAGTTTTGCATGTTGCTGATATTTTATTTCTGCATTGAAAACGATGTTCAAAATCCTCATGTTTCAATTCTGAAGTTTATTTTCTGCTAAGTTTTTATATGCTGAAACTGTGCTGAAAATGTGTTGAAACTGTGATGAAACTGGGTTTGGGCATTTAACTTCGGCTGAAAAATCAGCGAGACTGAAACTGGGTTGGGGTCTGAAATTTTAACAGGAAGTTGCAGCAACTAATTGCTACAAGTTCCTCTCCAAAATGAGAGCAAGAGTGAATGAAGCAAGGTGGGAGAGATGAGAAGTGTGAGGAGAGAATTTGGTAGCATAACAATAGCTCAAGAGATGGTGAAGAATTGAGGGGGAGAGGGCCTTCTTTTATACTTGGAGAGGCAAAGTGACCCCTCTTGGATGAGAGCCAAGTGTCAAAACCCAAGTCAATGAGAGAATCTCAAGGAGGGGGGCACACCTCTTAGGGTTTGGGCATGGATTGATGAGGTAGATTGACTTGGAGGGTGTGGGCCATGGCTAATGGGTGATGTGGAAGGCTTAGAAGGGCGCACATATGGAGAGAGTACTCCACACATCAATTTACTTGCTTTTCTAATGTTTCCGCATGAAGGGGGGCACAAATCCCCTAGGGGAGAGAATTGGTTTAAGTGAGTGTTGAGTTTAGGGGGAGTGTAAAGGTTAGAAAGGGGTTTGGGTAGGTTAGAAATGGGTTTAATCATCATCTCCCACCTTTACTTCACACATTTAGCTCAATTTTACAAAATTGACATTTTTACTATGTCACGACTTAGCAATTAAATTGTTGTTTTTCACTGACTAAGACTCTTCATGTACAAACCCCTAGCAAAAGTTGTCCAACTGAGTTGAAACTTGGTCCAAGGGTGTAGGGGGTTTCATTCCATTTTTTTTTTAGCACAAATACCCCTAGCAAAAACCCAAGGACCCAGTTTTTACATTTTTTATCAAAAATAATTAAAATTAATTAATTAAAATTACCCAACATAGGCAATTTTAATAAATTAAAAAAAAAAAAAAAAACTATCTAGACTCGACGGAATTCCGCAAAACTTTGAGAGATGTCTTACATGGTCATTTACATCATTCCTACACACTAGCTACCAGAGGACGAAACCATTCGAACGTCTTTCACCACTTTGGAGGAATTATTGTGGGAGTGAAAAACTCCAGGGAAATTAATAAGACTGGTTAGGCCAAATTAATAACCTGAGGAAAAAAAACACTCAGTGAAAGGGACTCCTCTAATGATGAAGTCCTAAGGTAACTGACCTAACTATGATCCATGCAAACCTATTACATTATTATCCCCACAGGGGAGAGGAAATTCCAATTACACAAATGTGTGTTGAAGGCCAACACAGCCTTATAGAACCAAAATGTCTCTAACTTGGTAGCATCTGATGATGCATATCTTCATGGTACATGGAATTGACCCCCTAGTTGAATAGGTGGTCAACAGTGCCCAATCATTTTCTTTGATACCAATCTTATGAACAAAGTTCATAAAATTGAATATTCCATCATGAAAATTTAAATATAATTGATAAAAATAAAATTATGAATACAATGAAGGAAGGTTATGGCATTTATATGCCCATTGTGACATTTCCCATACAAATCCGTCCTTAGGATTGTACCATTTAATAAGTAAACTTATTATGTGCTTAGAACCTCTACTTTAAAGATTCTACTAAATCCTAAGTTATCTATATTAATTTAGGTACATAACTGAAATTAATCCACTGGCATGACTCGTTGGAATTCTAACTGCAGAAAAACACTAATAAAACATTATAATAACTATAAAACAAAATAGAACATGGATTTCCATGTAAAGGAATCAACATATCACAACATTTGCATCCACTAAAAGTAGCTTAATATGTATAGAAATCAAAATAACCATGGAACTTTAACTAGTAATTGCCAAACTAATAATCTAAGCAACAGCAGAGGAAAAGAAAAGTTAAAAGACTTTTATGCCAAAAGATTAATGACACGGTAGGAAGGTCATAAGAAGCTGATAATCTAATGACTCTATTATGTGCCAGTTTAGACCATAAGCACAAGATACCTGTAAAGCAAGAAGTATCTTTTGCTTTCTTATGTTAAGTTCAAAGGAAAGCAGATGGGTTTCCAAATGGCTGGCAGAATGTTCTTGGAGTAACTGTAGGTACTTTGTTGCTTCTGCCAATGGATCTTCCACCTGTCCAAAGTAAACTCTCGAAGAGGTCAAAATGAATCTCAATAAGCATATGAAGCTCAGTAAAGAAATAAAATACATGAATACCTGTAACAACTTCTGTCCATCGGGGTCAAGATCAACAACTTTTGAATGTTGTGAACCTCGTTTGCCACTCTTGGTTGCTGCTATGTTAGCAGCTTCCTCTTCCTTAGCTTTCTCCTCAGCCTCCTGATAAATAAGGAAGAAACAAAGAACAATGAGAAAGAAATCCCCCGGAAATCTTAAAAATATTGTGTAACATATTTAAAAATGAATGTTCATAGACCTTTTTGGCTCGAGCCTCTGCTTTGCGTTGCTTTTGCCTAAGCCTTTTCCTTTCAGACGGTGAAAGTCCTACAAATCCAGCTTCTTCGTCAACAGTTACTTTCGGAGGTGAATCATGCAACTTCAGATAGCATCTGCATTTGTAGAAAATATAACTATTAGAAAATCGGCAACCCAAAGTACAAGACAAAGCAACAGCTTATCGTCATAGTATAGCTTTTTAGTTTCACAATCATAATCAGCCACATTTCAATACTTATAAACAGCCAGGATTTTAGTGTCAACAATGGCACCATTATAAACCATCGATTGATAAATGACAGGTTAAAACATGTATTCTTGCCAGTCATTGACGTCAGTTAAAACTTTGTTCATTATGTTATTCATTCTTCATAATAATAGTAGATACAAATCTAAGAATCTAAAAATGCTATCAACAACCACCTTCACGAGGCACTTTCTTTAACAATCCAACAATGTTTAAGGCACTTTATATGAATGTCTTTGTGGATAAGTTTATGTCAGCCATCATCCCTATCAATGGAAGGATCTTCTATTTTATCTTGAACTAAATATGTTATGCAAAGTTAATCTACAATACTTCAACTACAAACCGAATTCAACATGCATAAAAACTAACTTGTCAGGTTTATGTGTATGCCAACTTGCATACGAAACAATCTAACCCATACTCTCCAATGAAAAAAGACACACTTACCTAGCATGCATCGATTTGCACTATATGGATATCAGAAAATCTTGACTAGAATACAGAGCGTTTTAAAAAACTTTCCTTCATGCCACTTGTATTTGTTAATCACAACTACAAGCAAGCTTGCTATGCTTATCTTTCTTCAAGTCTAGGTTGCACGAAATGTAGAAATGTATACAAGATTCTGAATCGGGAATGCTTGGAAACGTGACCCCTCCAAAATGGGTATGTGAGGAAAACACTATAAACAAAAAATACAAAAATATAGATATTTAAGATTTTTCAAAATAACACATTATCTTGCAAAAAAATTAGAATGATACACATAAATGACAGTTTAGAAAAAACCCATGTCTATATTAACTCTCGTAGATGATTACATGATGCAAAATCTAGTAGCTTGGTGGTCTTGACTAATGACATTCCTCTACCCTCATACACAATAGAATTTAATGGAAATGCTACAATCCTGCAAACCTTGAAATCCTGAGCACTATTAAGTCTGCTGAATTTTGAATGGGATATGAAATTATATTTTCTCCATATGAAGTCCGATGAGAATGGAACCACTCTAAAATATCCTGAAACAATTAATGGTAATGTCAAAAATTTTAAGTAAAAGGATAGAAAATTTTAAGTAAAACCTAAAATTCAATTATATAGAGACCCCCCACGCAACGCCCAATTGGCCTGACACCTTTCTTTCTCATTGAGCATTTGGAGTTTGTGGAGTTGTACTGAAGACTTTTGATTCAAAATATCTTGTAGATGCATTGAAGAGTTGTGATTTGGAGTAGCTTGTAGCATGTTGCTTTTTGGACTCTAGGCTATTAGAGCCTTGTTGTTTATATCTTTTGTCTCGGATGTGTATTGCACTCGATGTCATTTTGTTAATAGCTATATTCACCCTTACAATGTATATACATGAGCAAACTTTGCATTTTTTGTCTCTAATGGTTTGGAATCTCAGATTTACATTGATGTACATAAATAT
>ML869383.1:3823-20490 GCA_009831015.1 Picea engelmannii | reverse complement strand
AAGAGTCTTCTTTTAATTAGGATTAGTGGTAGATTGACTCAAGATGAGACTCTATGTGGACCACCTATTCTTCCATGTTTTATTCTCTTTCTATTTATAAATCCTTTATATTATTTTGATACACACATGTGCCTTTACCCAAGTTCATTCTTATTTATTCATTCAATTAAATTTCTAGTGTAATTCTTTTATTCATTTTTTATGGTTTAATTAAACAAACCTCCTTAGACATAGAATCTTTGTTATTTTTTTTATTTGTTTTTGAATAATCATTTGCATGTTGTTTCTGAAAAAGTCAAAGTATTTTATTTTTATTTTCTAAGCCTTCTATATTTTTATTAATCAGATTTCATTATGAGACATTCCCTTCAAGGCACACCTCCGTGATCCAAGGGCGACACTCATCTTTGACTATTTTTGGAAGTTTGTCTAACACTTCGAGTCAACAGTCCACTTTGTCAAACTTTTGAGAGACTAAGGGCTTCTAAGAAATAAGGATCCAGCCTTATTGTGTGCCCATTATATTTCTTCCCCAGCGACTATATAAGTCTGCTCTCATGGCATCATGTACCACTTGAACTAGTTAATCATTAACCTACAGTTCAGGTCATGGCATGAGTGTTAGTAGGATCTCATAGGGACACTTCTATACTTCTCTATCAACTGTTTGTTTTCTTTCCATGACCCCTTTACTCCTGATATGAGTTGGATTAGCAAGCATTGTCCAACCTGCATCCACTAAAAAGAACATTGTCAATAATACATATGCATAACATCCATACTAAAATCATCATATAAATCACATGCACGTAAATAAAATACTCAAACTAAATACAAGTCCTCTCCCTAACTCAATCTGAAGTCCAAGGGAGTCCATTGATGCCATCTGCATCCTCAACATGTCAATGTATCCTACACACTCAGGTAATTTCATCAATAATACTTGTCGATACATACATATACATACATATACATATATACATATATATATATATATATATATATATATATAGAGAGAGAGAGAGAGAGAGAGAGAGAGAGAATTTAACTCGTAATCGCAATGACATCAAAATATAACTCATAAGAAAAGCATAATCATAATGTATTATAATTGGTTCAGTTGCTGACAAGTGTCCTCAAAGAATAAGTTAGTATAAAATTTGCTCTGTAGAAGTGGATGTTACAAAAACTCCCTCTTGTTTTAAACTTCATTCCAAAGTTTGTACATTCTAAATGAAAGAAATAAATGTATCAGACACAAATCTAATCATCCAGTCTATCAAAAAAATAAGGAAACTCTTCATGCATCTCATGTGCATCCTCCCAAGTAGCCAACTATGGACTAGAATTGTCTCACCAAACCTTGACCTAATCGACTATTCAACATTGTAGTTGTCTAGTGTGATGGTCTAGAATATGGATTGGCTCCGGCATGAGAGCACCCTCATCTGAAATCTGCAAAGAAATCAAGTCAATGACATGTGACATATAGGAAATATAATATTGCAAAACAAATACATGAAATACTCTCTACATATGCCTCAAAGAATCAAGCAAGGATAGTCGATAAGCCACAAGTCCCTTCCTTTAAAAAAATTTGAATGTTCACACAAACCAACGAGAGAGTTTAACACCCTTTCCAAATTTGATTAAACTCTTATGTGGTTTTAACCACAAGAAAACTTTGTTGCCAACATCATAGTTGTGGTCAATGTGATGCGCATCAACATAACTCTTTTGTCGAGCTTGTGCTTCTTTAATCCTTTGTCTTATTTTTCCCATATTTTCTTCCATTTCTTGGATCACTTATGGTCCCACCAGGATCCTATCCTCTAGTCTATCCCAACTGAGAGGTGTCTAACACAGTCGTCCATAAAGAAATTCAAACAGTTCTATCTTAATTGTACTCTAGTAACTGTTGTTGTATGACAATTCTACAAATGATAAGAATTATTCCCAACATTTATGTTGATCCATTACATACATACACAACATATCCTCTAAAATATGATTCATCCTTTTAGATTTTCCATCTATTTCGGGGTGATATGTTGTACTGAAATTTGGTCGCGTTCCTAAGGCCTCTTCAAAAATAGTCCAAAATAATCTAGTAAAGATCAATCCTCGATCAGATATTTTCCTATCACAATATTACTAACAAAAACTCTAGCTACGTTTGGCACATGGTACGTCGTACGCACTGAAATAAAGTATGCACTCTTCGTCAGAGTGTCAATGAGTACAAAAATTGAATCATGCTTCCTTAATGTAAGTGACAATGCAATGATAAAATCCATCAAAATGACCTACCATTTCAATTCAGGAATAACTTGTGGTTGTAACAATCCTGCTGGATGTCTATGTTCAACCTTCACTTGCTAACATTCCAAACATATTGCCACATAATTTACTATGTCAGTATTCATTCCTTTACAAAAGAATAAAGGCTTCAAGTATTCTTTCATATTTATGACTCGAGGATAATCCATTTATACTGCTCGATGAGCCTTGCTTAAAATAAAAATTATTAATTCGTCATTAGATGGTACGTAAATTATATCGTTATACCTCAACAATCCTTCATTTTCAAATGAATAACCTCCATACCTTGATAGAATCATGGTATCTTGTCTAGTATTATCCTTAACTTCCTTATACCAATCATCGTCAATATGTAAAGCTAT
This sequence comes from Picea engelmannii, assembly GCA_009831015.1. Taxonomy (NCBI): domain Eukaryota; kingdom Viridiplantae; phylum Streptophyta; class Pinopsida; order Pinales; family Pinaceae; genus Picea; species Picea engelmannii. The sequence goes on along the minus strand of ML869383.1, from coordinate 17,806 downwards.
AATATTTTTTCAAAGATTCATCTTAAGAGGTATTACTGAGAATATACGTGGTCTTTGACTCAACACATTTGGTACTATGTTCACTATTCCTTTATTGTAAGTAATCTCGAAATCGTATTCACTATGTAGTTCTAACCAACGCCTTTGTCACATGTTCAGGTCACTCTGAGTAAAAATATGTTGCAAGCCACAATGATTTGTATTTAATTCGAATTTTCATCCAATCGGATAATGTCTCCAAAATCGTAAGGTATATACAATAGCTAATAAATCCAAATCATGTGTTTCATAATTCTCTTCATGCTTTTATAGTTTCCTTGAAATGTAAGTGATCTCTCGATCGTCTTGCTTCAAAACACTGCCTAGACCTTCCTAGGATGCATCCGTGAAGACCAAGAATTCTTTGTCCATGTCGAGAACCTTCAGTATCAACGTTGTCATTAACAACTCCTTAAGATTTTGAAATTCTTCTGTGCATTTCTCTGTCCATATGATTTTTTTTTCTTTTGCAATTTCATAATTGGATTTGCTATCTTCAAAAAACCTTTGACGAAGCATTGATAATATCCTTCTAACCCCATAAAGCTACGTAATTCTTGTATGTTCGTTAGTTTTGGCCATTCCATAATATCCTCAACCTTTGTTGGATCCATAGCGATACCTTCAATAGATATTATATGTCTCAAATAATGAATCTTCGACTAGTAAAGAGAACACTTTGATAGTTTCCCATACAACGTTTTTTCTCTCATACATTGTAGAACCATTCTCATGTGTTTCTCATGCTCTTCTTTATTCTGATATTAAATCAATATATCGCCAATCAATACTTGTACAATTTTGTCCAAGTATTCATAGAATACCCCATTCATCAAACTCATGAATATGCCTGAGGAATTCATCAGTCTAAATGGTAAATAAGTACACTCATAGTCTTTAAACCTCGTCTTAAATGCGGTGTTAGGGATATTGATGTAGCACCCCTAACTTAGTAGGTTCTGCTTGACCTCCCAGTCTAAGGATCATTCTTAATCTCCCCTTGAGCTGAAATGTCTCTTCGATTCCCATCTGGAATCTTCACACTTGTAACCACAAGTCCTTCTTAGGAGATACACCTATGAAAACAAGCACTAGGTGCGAACTCTTACCCACATGACTAGCCAATGTGATCAAAACCTTTTCTTGAAAATGTATTTCACGAATCTCGATTTCAGGGTATTGACGTGATACAAAACCAACACTCCACATCCACGAAACCTTGAAACACGATGCGAGACCTCTCCCCAGGACTAGATTTGACAGTCTTGTGCCTCCTCTTCGATTGACGATCATGATCGCGTCGTGTTCATGACCACGTCGTGACTTCACGTTTTGCGATATCGACACTATTTGTGTAACACCAGCCAACTACTCGAACTCCTGACTCCGGAAATGTCGATATCCGATATCAAGAGATCAACGACTCTCATTGATCCAGATCCAATAGATATTATTCCTCCTAGGCTTGTGAACGTTGAAAGGTTGTCAACCTTATTGTTCCCGCTGACCTTCTAGATCCAACGGCTTATAGAATTTTGGTATTCCTCCCTCTGATAAATTCCACTGTCCGTTCAGATTTTCAATGGATCCAATTCGAAGGACTTGACGTAAATTCTTCTGGGTTCAACCTCTATGAGGTGACTTCAACCTTATGCTTTCCTTCGATCCCCTCGAATTCTCTATCCCTTCTGAGTTTGGCTTCTACTGAAAACATAATAATTCCAAGGGTTCTTTGCGTGCATTCCTTATGACACTCACGATAACCTCTGGTTATCTGACGTCTTCCTCTTCTGTGCGCTCCTTGCAACATAAATCCTTAAACCCCTCACTCGAGTTGGAAAAGTATAAGACTTCATGCTGCTTGTGCACTTCCTTGCATGACTCTGTGCTATACTCACACTTTTGGTGGTATGAGAACAACGATATCTCTCTTGTGCTTTTCTGAGGTAAAACTCAGAACCTGTCAACATACTCTTTGCGGAATTTCATTTCACTTGTTGCAAGAATTCTTAGGACATGAAACAATTGAAATTCATTCTCTCCCTTTCAAAGACTTCATACATTCAACATGAATCATACATACACACAACTTTGAAAAAAATGCATAATAGAGACTGGAATTAACTATAAACATACCATTCAATATATGTAAAAATAATTCATAAACACCATGAAATTTGGATCAAAGGTTCCTTATACTAATCCAAGTGCATATGTACATGGGTTCTATAGCATTAGCTATCTTCTTATACACTCTTCTACAATCTCTGCTCTTCTATTCTCTTTCTCTACATCTCTCTTCTCTTACAATGAGAATAATAATACATTACAATACATACGAGGGACATTTCTAGATTTCCCCCCCCTACAACTCTAATCTATCTAATCGAAATAATATCTACAACTATTTTACATTTAATACAATAAATGCCTCTAACAAATAGATGAAAGAAACCGCTCAAGATCTACATTACAACTCAAAACATAAATGTGACTGCATCCTTTCAAGATATTATATTAATGTCTTATCCTTTCAAATTCAATTCGCTTTCAAAATGTACGCTGGTGCATATCCATCTATCCTCTGCTTTTGTGCTTGCTTTGTTAGCTTACTTATGATGCTCCTCAATCATACTCCTCTGGATGAAAAAATCATGAACTCAGGTTCGTGAGCTCCTGTACCATCTGTCCATGTTTCTGGATCTCCACTTCACTTTCCCAAGTGGCATCCTCAATCGGGTTTCCCTTCCATTTGACCAAATACTCAAAATATGTCTTTCTCTAGGTCTTTTTGCTAACTCTCTAATTAATGATCTTTTCCATCTATGGATTTTTAGTTCAGGAAATTGTTTAACCCATTTAATTTCTTTCTAATTTTCTTCTCCTCTAGCTTAATTTGTTCCGTAAGGATATAGATCTGCTACATTGAATATGGGTGATATGCCCACATCATCTTGAAACTCTATCTCATAAGCATTTTCTTCAAATTTTCTTGTCATTTTACATGGCCCTATCTTTTTCATATTCAGTTTATTATACGTTCCGCTTGGCAACCTTTCTTTTATCAAGTGTTCTAAGACCAAATCTCCCACTTCAAATTGAAGTTCTCTCCTATGTTGATATGCTCTACACTTATATTCCTGTTTAGAATTTTGTAACCGCTCTTTGATCTTACTATGGAGCTCTTGCATCTCTATTGCAAATTCTTCTGCTCCAATACTTTTAAACTCACCTTGCTCTAAGTCTCTCAACTCAGACACTCCCCTGGGTTGCATTCCATACATTATCTGGAATGGGCTATGTTCTGTGCTCCTGTTCAGTGAATCGTTATATGCAAATTTTGCTTGTGGAAGAATCTAATCCCACTGACTATGACATTCAGCTACTAAACTTCTCAACAAGTCCCCTAAACTTTTATTTACTACCTTAGTATGCCCATTCGTCTGAGGTTGATATGTTGAGATAAAAGATAAATTAGTCCCCAACTTCTTCCACATTGTCCTCCATAAATGACCAAAAAATTTGGTATCCCTGTCAGAAATAATACTCTTGGGTAAGCCATGAAGTTGAACAACTCTGAAAAATAGATTTGCAATGTGTGTTGCATCACTGGTTTTATAACATGTAATCAAATGTGTCATTTTCAAGAATCTATCAACTACCACGAATATGGAATCAAAACCTCTTTGTTTCCTTGGTAGTCCTAACACAAAATCCATGCTTACCTCATCCCACGGCCCCTCTGGTACCAACAATGGTTGATATAATCCTGTATTCTGTCTCTTTCCCTTTGCGTGATGAAAAATTCTACAGTTGTTGACAAATTTCTTGTCATCTGTCCTCATCCCTCGCCAATAATATAGATTGTTTAGTTGCACGAACGCTTTGTCATGGCCAAAATTTCTAGCCAATCCTCCACTATGTTTTTCTTTTAGAAGATTCTCCCTCATAGAACTCTTCAGGATACACAACTGATTTCCTTTGAATAATAATCCATCCTGGATTAAGTATTCAATCCATTGGATTTTATCTCTCAGAACATGATTCTCCCATGCTTCATAAGCGTCCCTGAAATCTGAATCATCCTTGTACATATCCTTAATGTTATCAAAACCTAAGGTCTTCACACAAAACTCCTACAGAATCAAATATTTCCTACTCAATGCATCAACAACCTTGTTAGCAGTTCCATAAATGTCATTTATAGAAAAAGTAAATTTTTTCATAAATTCAACCCATTTCGCATGCTTCTGGCTCAATTTCTCCCATCGAGTAATGAATTGTAAAGAATGGTTGTCTCTATACAATACAAACTCTTTCATAACCATGTAGTGCCTCCATTTCTTCAGCGCCTGTATGACTACATAAAACTCTTTATCATACGTGTAATAGTTTATCTTGGCATCGTTCAACTTCTCACTAAAGTATGCAATGATTCTATTATCTTGGCTTAAGACTACTCCAACCACAAACCCACTTGTGTCACATATCACTTGAAATGTATTAACAAAGTCTGGAAGAACCATAACTGGTTGTTTGGTTATATTCTCCTTTAACAACTTAAAACTCCCCTCTGCTTCCTTTATCCAATGAAAAGATTTAGGTCTTTTCTTGACTATGTGTATCATTGGCGCAAAAATTCCACTAAAATTTGTAATGAACTTCCTATAAAGACTGGATAGTCCAAGGAAGATTCTAACTTCAATGATGTTCCTCGACGATGGGCATTCTTTGATTTCTTTTACCTTCTCAGGGTCCATCTTCAACTTGTTCGAAGAGATCACAAAACACAAATAAATGAGTTCTTTCTTCATGAAAGATGACTTCTTTAGATTTATCAACAAATTCTCTTGTTGCAACCTCCTCATTACTAGATTTAGGTGTTTCATATGTTCTTCTTCAGTCTTACTGAAGATCAGTATATCATCAAGATACACAATTACAAACTTCCCAATGAAATGTTTCAGGACTTCGTTCATTAACCTCATGAAAGTATTTGGCACATTCGTCAAACCAAATGGAATGACAATCCATTCATACAATCCTTCATTTGTCTTGAATTTTGTCTTCCATTCATCACCTTCGCTCATTCTAATCTGATGATATCTGCTTTTCAAATCAATCTTTGAAAAAAATTTAGCTCCACTCAAGTAATCCATCAAGTTATCCATCCTCGGTAAAGGAAATTTGTACCTGAAGGTGATTTTTTTTATATCCCTCAAGTCTGTACACATTCTACATCCACCATCCTTCTTCGGACTTAACATTGTTGGTACAACACATGGACTCAAGCTTTCTCTTATCAACCCCTTGTCCATCAAATCCTGGACTTTCTTCTTAACCTCTTCATTCTCCTGCGGCGTCAATCGGTATGCTACTTTGTCTGGTAAACTCACTCCTGGTATAAGGTCAATGTGATGGCTTATACTTCTGATGGGTGTCAATGAACAAGGCAAATCGACCACCACTATATCAGCAAAATCCTCCATCATTTTCTGAATTTCCTCTGGTATATCATATATCGAGGTACTGGTTAAAATGACTCTAGGTTTCCTTACCACAACAAACTACATGTCTTCTTCTTTCTTGACTTCCTCCAGAAGCTCCTTCCCACTCATGAGAAGTATAGAGTTTCTTTATTCTTCTTTCACCTCCGTGTCTTCAATTGACAACAACATATGTGTCCTACCATTCTTTTCTATGGTGTATGTGTTCTTTCTCCCATCATAAACAACATTTATGTCATATTGCCACAGTATCCCCAACAAAAGATAACAAACATCCATGGGAATAATGTCACATAAGATCTCATCTCTGTATCCTCCCATCTTAAATTCAACTAAACATTGTTTAGTGACAGTTACCTGATGTCCTTTTTGCAACAATGAGACTTTATATGGGCTCAGATGTGCAACTATCTCCAATTCTAGCTTCTACATCATTTCTATGGATACTAGATTATCTATGCTTCCACTATCCACTATCACCTTGCATACCCTATTCTTGGTCTTGCATGAAGTTCTAAATAGACAGTTTCTCTAAACTGGATTCTTTGCCTCCTTCTCTGGTTTTAGAAGAATTTTCTGCATCATTAAGGACCTTCCACCTTTTGCATATTCTCCCTCAACATTTTGCCTTTGCGCTTCTAAAATGTGATCTTCTCCTACTCCATATCTTTTTCTATCAAGACATTCAAAATATTTGTGTCTAATCTTTCCACAGACAAAACATTTTACTTCTCATCCTCTACCTCTACTTCTTCCTCTTGCTCGCGGAAAAATGTTCTTATCGGCATATTGTCTTCCTTTTGAACTTCCTCCTCTTTCTGAGTGACTATGAGGTTTCTTTTCTTCATTCTTGGGCTTCTATATTCTGTCCTGGGAAATTTCTTTGCCTCTTCTCTGACTTCTACCTCTTCCCATTTGACCTTACTTTCGGGCTAATTTTTCTTCTTCCTTCAGAGAAATATGATAAGAATCTTCTATATTTCTGATTGTCATCCCCTTTTGTCTCAAATTATTCATTCTTTGAAACAGATTAATTTGATAGTCTATGGGTATAAACATGGCCTTCATATTTGTGACCATCCTATCCCATCTTTTGATTCTTTGTTTTCCTTTGCAATTCATGTAAGCCTGCAGTTCATCCCACCATAGTGTTGCATGCCCTTTCAATATAGTGACAACATGTTTTACTTTCCTATCTTCTTCGATATCTTCATAGTCAAAGTATTTATCTAGAGCTGTAAACCAATCTAGCAGCTCCTCAACATCTAAGTTTCCTTCATACATTGGAATGTCCATTTTTTCTCTGGCCCCTATTCTTGCAACAACTCTGAATAGATTTTCTTATACAGTGTCTTCAACTACAACTTCTTCTTCAGGTCTAGCCTCATTTTCCCTTTTGTCTTCATTGACATCTCCTTTATTAGTAGCTCATCTCTTTCTTTTCTCCATAACATCTAATCAAGCATGAAGTTCTCTCATTTCACTTTCCACGGCTGGATTGGGCATTGGTCTATCTTGACGTCTTCTGGGCGGCATTTTTCAAATTTGTTCCACGTAGAATTCAATTTAGAACTTGCCTGTTGTCTCCTGTTGCCTACAGAAAACAATCATTGTAAGCTATGATACCACCTAACTCAACACCCCTACCTCAACAGGTTCTGCTTGACCTCGCAGTCTAAGGATCATTCTTAATCTCCCCTTCAACTGAAATGGATATTTGATTCCTAGTTGGAACCTTCACACTTGTAACCATTGGTCCTTCTTAGGAGCTATGACATTGAAAACAAGAACTATGCGTGAACTCTTACCCACGTAACTAGCCAATGTGATCACAACCTTTTCTCGAAAAGGTATTTCATGAGTCATGATTTTTGGGGTATTGGCGTGATACAAACCCAACACTCTACATCCAAGAAACTTTGAAACCCAATGCGGGACCTCTCCCCAGGACTATATCTGACGATCCTATGCCTCCTCTTTGATCAACAATCATGATCACGTAGTGACTTCGCGTTTTGTGATATCGAGACTATTTGTGTAACACCATCCAACTACTCCAAGTCCCGAGTCCCAAAATGCCAAGATCCGAAATCAAGAGATCAACGACTACTGACTATTCCTCCTCGACTTGTGAACACTGAAAGGTTATCAACCTTATCCTGCTCGTTGACCTACTAGATCCAACGACTGATAAAATTTCGGTATTCCTCCATCCGAGAAATTCCACTGTTCGTTCATATTTTCAATGTCTCCAAGTCAAAGGAATTAACGCTAATTATTTGGGGTCAACCTATGTGAGGTGACTTCAGCCTTATGCTTTCCTTCGACTCCCTTGAAGTCTCTATCCCTTCTGAGCTTGGATTCTACTGCAAACTCAATAATTCCAAGGGTTCTTTGCGCGCACTCCTTGTAGAACTCACGATAACCGCTGGCTATCTGACGTCTTCCTCTTTTGTGCACTCCTTGCAACATAAATCCTTCAACCCCTCACTCGGGTTCGAAAAGTATAAGACTTCAACCTACCTATGCACTTCCTTGCACGACTTTGTGCTATACTCACACTTTTTCTAGTATGAGAACAATAATATCTCTCCAGAGCATTTATGAGGTAAAACTCAAAACATGTCAATGCACTCTTTACAGACTTTTAATGCACTCACATGAATTGTCTGGATTAGAAACAATTGAAACTCATTCTCTCCCTTTCAAAGACTTCATACATTCAACATGAATCATACATACACACAACATTGAAACAAATGCATAACAGAGACTGGAATGAACTTTAAACATGCCATTCAATAGTTGTAAATAGAATTCATAAACACCATGAAATTTGGATAAAATCTTCCTTATATTAATCCAAGTGCATCTGTACATGGGTTCTATAACATCAACTATTTTCTTATACACTCTTCTACAATATTTGTTCTTCTATTCTCTTTCTCTACAACTCTCTTCTCTTACAATGAGAATAAAAATACATTACAATACATATGAGGGAGCTTTCTAGAGTTTTCCCTCATACAACTCTAAGATATCTAATCGAAATAAAAGCTACAACCACTTTACATTTAATACAATAAATGCCTCCAACAACCAGATGAGAGAAACCGCTCAATATCTGCATTACAACTCAAAACATAAATGTGAATGCATCCTTTCAAGATATTACATTAATGTCTTATCCTTTCAAATTCGAAATGCTTTCAAAATGTGCGTTGGTGCATATCCAGTTGTCCTTTTCTTTTGTACTTGATTTGTTGGCTTGCTTACGATGCTCCTACATCAAATATCCTCTTTTGTAATACGTAACTGACAATATATCGATCTCAAGTCAATATTTGAAAACGTTTTTTCTCCCTTCATCTGATCAAACAAATTGTCAATCATTGGAAACATATATTGGTTCTTGATCATATATTTGTTCAATTGATGGTAGTCAATGAAAATCATCCATGATCCATGATCCTTCTTTCTAACAAAAAACATTGGTGCACCACACAACTATACGCTTGGATGTATAAGTCCCAAATCCAACAACTCTGTCAATTGCATTTTCAACTCCTCCAACTCCAGTGTCAACATTCGGTAGGGAGTTCTTAGAATAGGATTAGTTCCACGTTTCAGATCTATGGTAAACTCAAATTCTCTTTCTGGAAGAAAACCTAGTAAATCATTAGGAAATACATCGAAAAACTTTGATACTACAAGAATATTTTCTCATACTTTTGTGTCCCACTTTTTGCTAAGATCTAAGATGGCGTTTAATTTACACCCCTGTTGTAGCAGACAAGAACCTTCCAAATTTTGTGTGATAAATAAATTTGGTACCCTTGTTTTTTAAATTTGAAGAGAAAAAACTTTTAATTTGTTTTCTATTTTGACATTTTTTGGCCATACTCCCAAGTTCTTTGAATTTTGATTTAGTATTTAATGACATTTTCTTGTTTGGATGTTTTTTCAATTCATATAGGTTTTGATTAAATATTTTTACTTATAAATGTTTCTAGTTCACCTAGCCTTCATGATTTTTCTCATTTACACACCTTGAATGAAATTATATACAAGCTACAATATTTGGCAAGCTCCAATTTTTTATTATATTGTTGGTTTTTATTTTTATTAACATGTTTTGTTTGGGTAATAAAGCAATGTTCCAACAATGATTGATCATGATCTAAAAAAAATCCTAAATATCATGTGATAATCATGTTATTACCATGATGCCCATGATTCATAACAATTGTTTGTATATGTTGTGGGACATCAGTCCTAATATAATCATCACTGGTTTAAATGAAGTTAATGGGAAATCAAACCGAGGCCTTTCAAACTACATTTAGAAATCCACCTTTCGTGATGTTTACCTATTCTCCTCTACATATGGTGTTGCATTGTATCACTATATTCATGAATAATTACCTTAGGTTGAATCCTATATATGGTGCATCTTCCTCGAATTAAGAGTTTTACTTAAGTATTCAAGGTTTATTTTCGTTTACCTGTAAGCAAGATTCTATTAGGATTTTATCAGGGTTTTTTTAACTTTATTGTGGTAAATTGTTAATATGGGAATGATTTCCAGAGTAAAACCTAGTGTCAAGCTTATTGAAGATCATGTAAATTATTTTTCGACTTTTGAGAGGATTGGCTGGTTAGAATTTTTGCGCCCATTTAATGGCTACAATGCGTAGGCCACCAAAGATTTTGCACAAGGTCTTAATGGTGAACACGCTAAAATTGGAGATATAGAGATACAAATAAATGGAGAATTGATAGACAGAGTGACTAAATTTCCATTCAAATGGGAACATTGGTATAAGACCAAAAGGGTGAACGATATTCCCTTGTCATAATTCTTTGTTTCTCTCGAATGAAAATACAATTACAAAGTTATTACCATATCTTTAGTCAAGGAAAAGTGGAATTTTTTGTTCGGGGTTATTAAGGGTTTTATCACTTGTGAGGGAAGATATAACCTTTTCTTTATTTATCACTTTTGAAATTTAATGGTTTTCATGGATTATGAATTGAACACACTTGTTTTATTTCTTACAATCCTGTCTAAAATGACACATTTTAATCAGAGAAAGAATCTCAGTTCAGAAAGAAAAAAAATTCATCACGGTTTAGTGAAAAATCTGATTGAGTTTCAGTTAGAATAGAATGAGGACTCTTGGGAGGACTTTGTGAAAATAAATCATTTTAAGGAGAACTCTGAGTCAGATTTATAGACTCACTTTTCTAAGGTAGAAACCCTAAATCCTGTAGAAAATACCATATTAGCGTACCCTCAAGTTTCCACTCCTCAACAAAACATTGTGAGGGTTACACGTAGTCAAGATGTAAAGTTTAAACTTAATCAAGAGTCATTCATTTTTAGTGAAGCACCTGTAACAACCCTAGTTGAATATATGCTTAGGGATTATTAAGTAAAATTAATTAGATAATTAATTGTCCTAATATGGTTTTAATTAAACAATGATTAGCATTAATAATATTAATTAAATATTTATTTATTAATTAATTGTTTATAACTTTTGATTAATTAATTAATTAATTACATATCACATTCAATGACATGGGTAATAAATTTAAGGGGCTTAGTAATTTTAATTTATTTAATTAAATGCTTTATGTATGCGGGAGGGGATACGACATTAAAGAAGGGGATAAGATATTAAAGGGGGAGATAAGGAAATTAATGGTGGGGAGGAGAGTCGATGAACGATGATATGATGGGGAAGAGTCCTACGGGAGAGAGGGGATTGTTTTTCTTGGAGGAGGAAGAATTATTAGAGGGGAGAAGACTGTATGTCTGGCTCGCTTATTTTTCTGGTGTTGGGAGTTTGGTTTTGGGGTTTTTGGTGAATCAGAAGCAGGGGGCACCAGTTTGCTGGGCATTTTGGGCACGGGGGCTAGGATATCCTTACGGTATCCTAGAGCTAGGGAACCAGACAGGATGCTCCGAGATGGTAGGGAGGAAAACTCAGTTTTGGGCAGTGTTTGACACACTTTCAACTTCAACAAGGGACAACCAGATCAACGGGGGGATTAGCATCAGGAAGAGGTAATTTATTTTATTCTGTTAAGTAATTCTTATTCTGTTATGAAATTGTTGTTCTTTAATTAATTTAACATTCTTAAATGTTGAATGAAAGAAATTATTGAGTCTTTATGTGCAGAAGTAACCTTATCGGTTTAAATTTATGGATTTTAATAGACTGGAATTAATTTGGTCCCTACACATGGTATTAGAGCTTCAGTTTGAAGCACTGGAGCCTTAAGGGCCTACCTACAACTGGAATTTCTTTCTTTAGAACCAACCTTTGTTCACCTCGGAAACTGTAAAAAAAAAAAACTATAAGAAACCTCACAAAAGATAGATAAGTTTTTTTTAATACAGATCTACTTATTTTTTTATTTTTTTTTATTTGAGTACTTTTCTAAAAACAAAATTTGTATTATACAGTATGTTAAAAAAATATGTATATATATTTATACAAAAATAAAAATAAAGGAGAGTTGTAGGATATGGTGGTCGATGGGAATGGAAACCCAGACCTTCCAAATAAAGAAAAGAGCAAATAGAGAAAAAACTAAAAACAAACAAGGCAAACCCTAACCTGAGGAAGGCACGAAGGCCTAAGCTCCCAACTCAGCTCCCAACTCTTTCTCGCTGCACCTCGTCTCACAAAAACACATCGTATTACGTCACTAAATCTCTTCTTTAGATCCCATTTTAGGTTTTCTGGGATTTAAATTGAAAACTAAACCTAGGAATTACATTTAACAAGGAATTACCAAGTAAAAAAAATATATACAAATATAAAATAACAAATAAATATTAAGAACTTCCAACCTAGCAACAGTTGGAACTACTTAAAATCTAATGCCTAAATTAAACCAAATTCTATCTATATATATATATAAGTTAGTAAAAAAAAAAAAATTATATTGGTCGAGGGCCAATCTCCAAGTACTCAACGCTGAGAGAAAACACCCGCAACAACAATAACACAAGATCAGACACACAATACACAAACCCAATGCACAAGTGCCAAACTCCAATGCCTAGACTCGGGCTCACTTCATTGCCTCACTAATATGCCCATTTTGTGCATATCCCACAACCACTGCATTCCACGAAGCAACATCTCACCCTGGCATTTTCTAAAACAATGCCAAACCCTCATCAACACATTTGACCTATGAAAATCCCACAATCAACACATAAATCTGAGCACGAAACCCTCTGGAGTGCTCCACCTAGCCATATAAACATCCATCAACACAGAGACCAAGGATCGAGCCACGAGGAGGACCCTACGAGGGCGTTAATCATTGAACTATGCCTGCGCGCACTACAAAATTTTAATAATGAATGAAGATAAAAAATAAAAATGAAAGGAAAACGAAGAAAAATTGGTGGGCTCGAAACCCAATTTCATATCTTATGATTCATTTCCAAATCTCCAAGACACAATTCAATAGAATCCTATTCGATGCTAAATCTCAACACACAAGGCCAAGGGCCAATTTTAATAATAAATGAAAAAAAGAGGAAACAAAAAAAAAACTTACAAGCTAATACCCAAACGCCAAATTCCAGGGCTCCAAAATTATATCTCCCTACTGGCTAGAGGCGAGAGGCATTGATTATATGAACTACAAGGAACCTGTGACCAACCCTCCAGATCATCTCCCCTAATACAAAAAAATTCTCTGCCATCACTCACGATCTTGGCATCAATCATTTTTCACCTTGAGCAACCAACGTAGGAAAAACCACATTGACGTCGTTCAGTACGTGAGTTCGTGCCGTCTGACCACACCTCCTCTATGGTTCCATAGTTGGTAAGGAGCTCTCGCAGCTGGGCGAGGTAATACTCATTGTAGCATAAGGTTTGGCCGTAGGAGGATTCGTGGTGGTCCCATGGGGAAAGGTATAGCCCCAACCCTATTCTGGCTTCTCTGGTGGCCTCAGCCACGTCTTGTATTACGTCCCCAGTTCCATTCTTCTAGGGGATGTTTCTTGCAGAGTAATAGATGTAAGCATAAGGCCAGAGGCAGAAGCTGTCGTGGTGCTTAGCAGTCAGTATGATGTGGGAGAGTCTGTCTTCTTTCACCACTAATGCCCATTGCTTGGCATCCAGGGAATGAGTGGGATTGAAGAGCCACAGATCCACTTGTCCACTCCCTCATTCGGAGTCAGTGAAGGTGTTCATGCTGAAGTGGAGGAACATGGCCATTTCACCCCTTGCCATTTTAGCTTGTTGAGAAAGAATGGGAGGAAAAGCAAGAGATGGTCAACATGTAGACAAGCAATATCAATGAAAAATAAGCTCGTGATAATAATAATGAAAAAGGGTTGCCGAAGAAGCAAAGAAACAAGCAGCTGCAGAAGCGAGAAAAGGGGGGGGGGGGGGGGGGG
>WSFP011442152.1:0-20490 GCA_009831015.1 Picea engelmannii | reverse complement strand
CCTTGCAAGCCAATTCCTCCAATTTTTCCACCCAAAGATGTAATCTTGGATTTGGGTGGTCGAGAAAGCATGTTTTCCAACTTGTTTGTGCTACCCTTCTTATACTTTATGACCAAATGAAATTGCTGTAAAATCCCCATCCACTTGTAGTGTCTAGTTTGTTGTAGCTTACTCTGGACTTGCAAATACTGTAGTGGCTGGTGATCTGTGTGGATGATGATCTCCTTTCCCATTAGATAATGTTTCCACTTTTTTACATCTTGTACCAAGGCATAGAGCTTCTTATAATAGGTAGGATAGTTGAGAACGACTCCATGAAATACTTCAGAATGATAGCAGATGTGCCTTCCTCCCTGCATCAATACTACTCCCATGACATACCCACTTGCATCTATCTCCACTTCGAAAGGCTTCTGCAAGTTTGGTAGTGCGAGCACTGGTGATTGAATGATATTTCTTTTCAGCTCATCAAAGGCCTTCTATTGATTCTTTCCCCACTAGAAACTCTTATCACTGGCTATTATGGCGTGGAGTGGTGCAACTACCGTTGAAAATGAAGCTATGAACTTCCGTAAGTGTTGCACTGCCCCAACAAAACTCATAAATTCAATGAAATTTTTAGGAACTGGCCATTTCATGACGGCCTCCAACTTTGAGGGATCTATCTTGAGCTCCCCTCCACCAATCACATACCCCAAATACACCAAACATCGTTGAGCCAACTCACATTTATTGAGATTGGCGAGCCGCTAGTGCTTTTTCATAGTCTCTAACACCTGCATAAGATGTGACACGTACTCCTCCCAGGTAGTACTATAAACTAGTATATCATCCAAATAGACAATAACAAATGAATCTAGATAAGGGAATAAAACATCATTCATTAGTCTCATAAATGTAGCCAGTGCATTGCATAAACTGAATGGCATAACCAACCACTCATACAAACCTTTCTTTTTCTTGAATGCAGTCTTCCAGGTATCTTCTTCTTCGACTCGTACCTGGTGATATCCTGATTTAAAATCCAGCTTAGTGAAGTACTTGGCATGCTGTAGCTGGTCCAATATATCGTCGATCCTTGGCAGGGGGTACGAATTCTTCAGTGTAGTCTTGTTTAATGCCCCATAATCGATACACATTCTCCAATTCCCATCCTTCTTGGGAACAATTATGATGGGTGACCCACAAGGTGAAGTACTTGGTCGAATCACATCCTTCTCTAACAACTGCTGCAACTGCTTCTTCACTTCATTTGCTTCCATAATGGATTGTTTATATATCCCAATATTCGACAATGGGGAGTCTGACAATAATTGTATTTCGTGCTCAACTTCCCTCTTAGGTGGTATCCCTTTAGGCTCCTGGAACACTCCTCTGTATGCCTTTAACAACTCCTCCATTTGATGTTTTTTCTCTTTAGTACACCCCTCCAGGGATGCCTTCACTTTCATTGACTCATCATCAAACTGATTTTCTCTTAAGAAAAGCAAAACATATTTCTTACCAGAACTAATCAACTTATTGGCTTGGTTGGCACTTACCAATGAGATCTTTGACCTGACTTTCTGTGCATTGATGATGTAGGACTTCCCATCCTTGATCAATCGATATTGTTTGGATCTTTGCATGAATATTTCATCCCTCATATACATGTAAGGTCTTCCAAACACTAATACACATACATCAAGGGGTACTACATCCAATTCCACTTCATCAATAAAATAAACACTTATAGCAAATTTGATCTTACACTATTTCGTTACCTTTATCTTTGCATCCTTGCTTACCCAACCCAATGGATAAGGGTTAGTATGATTGTGAACCTCCAATCCAAGCTTGTTGACCAGATCTGTTGCTATGATATTAGCATGTGAACCCGAGTAGAACAAAACATCATCTTGGTCTTATTGACCTAAATCTTGATGCAACAGAGCTTGGTCATATCCTTCTCTTCTTGGTGATGAAGGCTACTCATATTCACCTCCTTCTGCACAGATCTGCAGAAAATCTTGTCATTAACATTCGAGCTATTTTCAACCTCATTGCTTGAATCTTTGGCTAGAAGGTTCTTTTAATTTCCGTCCTTCTTGTGATTCTTCATGTTCATCTTTGGATGTAGTTTCCAACATTTTTCCTTGGTGTGGCCATCAATGTTGCAATGATTGCAATGGTTCCTGGGATCTTTACTCTGTTGTGCAGTGGATGATGTCTTCTTATCTTTTCCTCCTTTCCACTTCTTCTTCCCCTCCTTGGAATCTTCATGGTGCTCTTTCTGCTTCGAACCACTTGGTTGCCCCTTCTTTTGGCCTATGTTTTCCAGGTACTCTGCCTGTACACAAGCCTGATCCAATGTTTGTGGCTTGAAGAGAATCACCTTCTTTCATGGATGACTGTGTTGTAAATGTGTTGAACCTATATAGAATAGATCTAGCTAGCAAATGACATACATAATTTGCAGAGAAAATATGAGAAAAGAGAAGCAAGAGATAAAGAATGGAAGAATTCTCATTAATCGAATTAATGAATGATAATTTACACATGATACACTCTGTATAACTCAAATAATGTGCACTGGAGGAGAAACCAATGCGCCATAATGGTGGTATAGAGTGATCTGGAGACACACCAGTAGTTACAGGAGTCAATTTCCACCTAGTCTAGTCTCTTAGGCATTTACGGGAGTGAACTGCCACCTAGTCTGAGTTAACTAGTCTCTCAGTCTTCAATTAACTAACTGAAACAGAGTGAAGTGAGGAGGAGATCAAGGAATCATGAGTAATGTGCTAGTCTGGTGATAATACCAAGGACAATGCACATTAGCTGGTGATGATCCCAATGCTGCATGGTGATGATCCCAATGTGGCATCTAGACTCCACTCGACTGATCAAACTGAAGTGTGAATTGAAGAGAATATTCTCCCTAAACTATAGAAGAATGAACAATGACAAATAAACATAGGGAAAACCTTAGGAAAAAGAAATCCTAGGTGTGTGTGAAGTATCTCCAACACCCTCCCTGAACATCACTATGGTGAAAATAAAGAATGGGTCCCGACAACGAGGCCATGTTAGGTACCCAAATAAAAAAGATACACTGAGATAAATAAGGAAAGAGTGAAAACCTCATGGGAAACCCCCCCCCACAAAGTACAATATATGTAAAAAGAAGAACTTCCAGTTGCAAGGCAACTTTGTCCTTCACTCCAAGACAACTGCACAGAGAATGAAACTTCTTCTCAGTGAAGGTCTTGGTGAAGATGTCTGCAGTTTGTTCTGCCGAAGGAAAAAACTGTAGGTTGATGACCCCCTCGTGTATTAAGTCCCGGATGTAGTGCATGTGGATATCAATGTGCTTTGTCTACTACCTCTGAACTGGATCTCTGCAGAACTTCAAAGTGCTTTGGTTGTCACACCAGATGACGATCGGTCGATGAAACTAAATGCCCAACTCAGTGAGAAAATTATGTATCCACATAGCCTGAATGGTTATGTTAACTACCCCTCTGTACTTTGCCTCGACTGAAGATAGAGAAATAACATCCTGCTTCTTGCTCGACCAACATATAGGCTCGAAACCAAGATTAAGTGAGTAACCAGATGTGGACTTGTGATCAATGCTATCGCCATCCCAGTCAGAATCAGTGAACCCGATGAGGTCCAATGTAGACTCTACTGCATAGTGAATCTCAAAGGTGATGGTGCCTTGTACGTATCGAAGGATACACTTTGCATCCTTCCAATGTAGCTCATGCGACTCCTGCATAAACTTGAAGACTGCTCCAAATGCATAGGAGATGTCTGGTCTAGAGTGTGTGAGAGATACAACAAGCTCCCCACTAGTTGTCTGTATAGTGTGATTTCAACCAGTGGAGTGTCCCTGCCATCCTCAAGTCTGAATCCTAATAGGAAAGGATTTGGACCAGACTTGCAGTCTGTCATGTGAAATATCTCAAGGAGATCTCATGCATACTTGGCTTGAGACAGTTTGATGCCTGATGCATCCTTACTGATATCGAGTCCAAGGAAGAAATGTAGCAGACCCATGTCCATCATCAATAACCTTTCATGTATAATCCTCTTGACTGCAGTAATCACTGAAGTCGAGCAACCGATGATCATCAAATCATCAACATGCAGAACTAGGAGTAGAAGCGAGTCTTCCATCCTGAGCATGTAAACATACGGTTCTGACTTACAACGTACAAAGTTCTGTGACAACATGTAGGAGTCCATCTTGGAATACCATTCCCTCAGGGTTTGTTTGAGGCCATAACGAGACTTCTTCAGTCGACAGACCAAAGATGAATCCTGCATAAATCCCTGGGGCTGCTCCATATAGATCTCCTCAGAGAGATTACCACAAAGAAGTGAATTCTTAATGTCCATCTGATGGAATTCCCATCCCTTGGCTGCCACAATGGAAAGTGCCAAACATATGGAATCCATATTCACTACTAGAGTGAAGGTCTCATCATAGTCAATGCCATGCACCTGCTGAAAGCCTTTGGAAACTAGACTTGCTTTGTATCTTCTAACCTATCCATCCGCTGCGCTCTTGGTCTTGTAGACCCATAGGCACCTGAAAATTTTCCTTCCTAAAGGAAGGGGAACCATATCCCAAGTCTGGTTCTTGAGGAGGGAGTTGTACTCCTCCTGCATGGCAGATTCCCAAATGGATTTCTAGGAACCTCACCATACGACTGTGGATCTGAAGATTGAACCAAGAAAATATGCCTAGGTGGCATTGGTTTAGTGGAAGTGAGTGCAAGAGGAGGCTACTCGAAATAAGATCGAGTCCTCCTAGTATCAGTTGGATCCCCAATAAGATCTCTTGCATCTTGAAGAGTAGTCTTGGCCCACTTGGGCCTCTGCTCTGGCTCTACATCTGCATCTGCATGCACTGACTCTGCATCTGATTATATTGACTCTGTATCTATATCATCTGAATCCTATGAATCAGAACTCTCATCTAAAGAAGAGTATGCATGTGCATGCTTATCATCTCTGACAGGTGGAAGAACAAAAGTGTCTGCATGCGGTTGTTGAGGTACATGCGAGACACTTTCCTCGAATTGGACACTCCACTCAATGATGAGCTGGTCCGAGGAAATATTAATGAGTCTATATCCCTTCACACCATCAGGGTATCCAACAAAGATACATTCTGTTCTCTATAGATCAAGTGCCTTCCTCTTCTCAGAGGGAATCATGGCCCATTCACGTGAACTAAAAATATGGAAGTGGGTCACTTCCAGTTTGAGGCCACTCCAAGCCTCGTAGGGGGTCTCATCCTTAACAGATATATGGGGAGATCTATTTTGGATGTAGGTTGCACAATTAAGTTCTTCATCCCATAATCTCAGTGGAAGTGACTTTGCATGTAGCATGCAAGATGCCATCTGTTTTATAGATCTATTTTTCCGCTCAACAACTCCATTTTGCTGTGGAGTATAGGGAATCATGTGCTGTAACTGAATCCCTGCCTCATGAAAAATATTTTGTATCTCATGGTTGAAATACTCTCCCTGTTATCTATTTGGAGGACTTTGATTTTCTTTCCTGATTGTGTCTGAACAAGGGATTTGAAATCTTTGACGTATTGAAATACCTTTTCTTTTTGCATGAGAAAGAAAATCCATGTGAAGCGTGAGAAATCATCAACAAAAATGAGCACGTACCTTGATTTACTGATTGATGGATGCAAAAAAGGGCCCATGAGGTCACTTAGATCAGATCTAAAGGAAAGAAATCCTTCCGAGTCTTTCCTTTGTCGAATTTCTCTTGAGGGTGTTTTCCAAGAACACATCCCTCACAAATTCCTTTGGAGAAGTGGATGTCGGGTAGACCATCAACCATTCCCTGCTTTCTAAGTTGTTGCATATATCTGAAATTTAAATGCCCAAACCTTTCGTGACATATCCTACTTCTTTTATCACCATGGGTAAGTAGTAATGTTAAATATGGTTCAATAAATTCAGAAAATGTGTAGAGTCTAGATTGATGATTTACCTCACCGGTAGCAACCCTGGAATTGGTTTGCATGTCATAGATATCCATTGCATCAGATGTGAATATCAATCTCTTTCCAGTGTTGGATTTTTTCATCTGATACACGGAGAGAAGATTGACGAAAAGTTTGGGAACGTGCAACACATTCTCAAAGCTTCCATTTGTGAGTTCAATTCTTCCTTTGCCGGTGACCTCGACTGGAGATTTGTCCCCCATCGGAATATGAGGACCTTTGAATGCATCCAATGAAGAATGGACTTCTTTTGTGGCTTCCATGTGGTGTGATGCACCTGAATCCACAATCCAAGCATCAAGAGAGGAGTTGATGGGAATCAAAGCATGACTAGAATTTCCTTTCTTGGGATTCTGATCTTTTGTCTTCTTCTTCTTGGCACCCTCGGGGATGCAATATCCAAGGTT
Organism: Picea engelmannii; assembly: GCA_009831015.1. Taxonomy (NCBI): domain Eukaryota; kingdom Viridiplantae; phylum Streptophyta; class Pinopsida; order Pinales; family Pinaceae; genus Picea; species Picea engelmannii. The sequence continues at coordinate 14,061 of WSFP011442152.1, read as the reverse complement.
GTTTTTTTCTGAATTATTTGGTCCATTTGATATATCTATTTCTTCATACATGTAGATTCTGGATGGAATCCTTTATGGCAGTAAGTGCATTTCTCTCCTTTCCACCTTTGGATCCGGAGGCATCGTTGAAGGGTTTTCAGTACCCTTCCTTCTTTGGATTTGCATGTGATTTCCTTTTGTCTTTTTCTTTAGATTTTTGATATTGATGACTGCTACCATCTTTCATAGTAAGTGCATGTGCCTTTGGGCCTTTGATTTTTCCCATATTGATGAGCTTGTTCTACTCTTGTGTCAGAGACTCGATAAAGGCCTCAAGAGAGGGCATCGTCCAGGTGGATCCAGAGGCAAGACTAACTGAATGAAATGTGGATACAAACACTGAGTATTCTAGACCAATTTTGGAGAGAATGGTGAGAACCATTTGTTTCTCCTCCTTAGATTTATCAACCTCGCAAGCCTTGAGTTGTGACAACAAATCCTTATATTTGGTAAAGAAATATTGGAGATTGTTGAAGGTTTTTGGATCCAATGTGAGCAATTCCACCTCGAGCATGTGTCCCCTCATATCGTCTTGTTTTCCAAAAATCCCTTCCATGGTGTTCTGGGCTTCATTGGGGGTTTTACATAAGGATATGTGAAAGAGGAGTTTAGGAGAAATAAGATTGCAAATAGTTCCAAATGTTTCGTCCATTCAATTTAGATACTTGGATTTTTCTATGGATGATGCGGGTTCTGTCTCTGTGTTCATGGTTAACTTGTATAATCCTCTGCCTCAAAGATGCATTATCATCTTCTCCTTCCATGCAAAGAAATTATACGGTGTAAGAATGAATTCTTTTGGAAATTCCATTTTTCCGCTGTCTTCAATCTTCGGTACCTTCAAAAATAATTTGGTGTGTCTTTTCCCTAGAAGTCCGTCAACTCTGACACCATGTAAATGTGTTGAAACCGGACATAATAGATCTAGCTAGCAAATGTCATACACAATTTGCAGAGAAAATATGAGAAAAGAGAAGCATGAGAGAAAGAATGGAAGAATTCTCATTAACCGAATGAATGAATGATAATTTACACATGATATACTTTGTATAACTCAACTAATGTGTATCAAAGGAGAAGCCAATGCACCATAGTGGTGGTCTAAAGTGATCTGGAGACACACCAACAATTACGAGAGTAAACTACCACCTAGTCTAGTCTCTCAGGAAGTTACGGGAGTGAACTGCCACCTAGTCTGAGTTAACTAGTCTCTCAGTCTTCAGTTAACTGACTGAAACAAAGTGACATAAGGAGGAGATCAGGGAATCATGAGTAATGCGCTATTCTGGTGATAATACCAAGGATAATGTGCATTCACTGGTGATGATCCCAATGCTGCATGGTGATGATCCCAATGTGGCATCTAGACTCCACTCAACTGATCAAACTGAAGTGTGAACTGAAGATAATATTCTCCTAGAGGAATATTCTCCCTAAACTATAGGAGACTGAATAATGACTAATAAACATAGGGAAAACCTTAGGAAAAATAAATCCTAGGTGTGTGTGAAGTATCTCCAACATGTGTAAACCCCCCAGATACTTGAGGATACATCTAGGTTCTTGGGAGAGATACCCAACATGATGACCATCTTTCTGAACTCAGTGGTGTGCTCCTGTACACTCTGCTGCTGCCTCTTCCTAAAGTAGTGCCACCAGATTCATTGGTCCTCTACATACCCGATAGGGTATAATTGGGACTTGATGAGGGTTTTGAAGTCCTCCCATCTAGTTACCGGCAGATCACCCTCCAGTCTAAGTGTTTCTATGTGGCTTTCCCACCAGGTTAAAACATGACCCTGTAACTTCAATCTAGCAAATGAAATATTATGCTCTTCCTCTATATGGTGAATGCTAAAATAAAATTAGAGTTATGACAACCAATGATTCAGTTTTAATGCATCGATATCACCTTGGTATGGATTTATGTCCACTTTTGCTTCGATCTTGAATAGGGATTGTGAAGGATTCACGACACTCAAACTTGGCTGTTCTTTCTCGAATTCTTTCCGCTACTCCTTTCTCGAGTCTTCCTGATATCCCGATTTTCCTTCCGATCTGTTATCTAAGTTAGATCATCCATTATATACAAAAAATATGAGGTTATTTTCTAGAGCCCCCATGAGGAGGTTCATATTGTGATTGATGTCAACAACTTGCACTTCCAATCGCTCAAATCTCTCTTTCCCTGGTTCTCGAGGGTTATTATGAACATACTCATCTGCCATGGATAGGGTTTCTACGACTTCTCTTTAAGTTGATTCCTGGATCCTGCAACTTCCCACAAATATCCAAAATAAAAACCTGTCTATGATACCAATATGATCAGTAAACTGCCGTGGATATTCCATTGGAATAGTTCATCACAAAAAATCTAAAAAAATACTGAAATATTTACTATTAAGGTTAATTTCCTTTAGATATCTAGAATATTTAGTTACTGATGAAATATATATAAAAAAAAAAATAGAGAAAAATAAAACACATTCACACCATCCAAAAACAAACACAAGATATGACATGGGAAACCTAATACGGGAGACACCCCAACTAGAAGGTAAGGCTACTCTGCTCTCTTTTCTCTAGTAAATAAATGATGCGAGTAAAAAGAAAGAGGCACTCTCTATAGAGTTTCCTTTGACCTATGGCCTGTATGGATACTACACAATATCTACTCCTCTGTTATGCTCACAGAATACCACTCTTAGATGTTTTTCTCAACTATGGAACAAAGATACAATGTAAAATAATGGAACCCTCTCTCCTCCTAGTGGCTTGGTTTTTAACATAGCCCGATAGTGTTATAACCCTAATTTGCACCATACATGCTTACTTGGCATCAATCCATCTTAGATCCCTTCTTTGCCAAAGCACTGCTGAACAACTCTTTAAAAAACCTCTTTTATAAGGGCCCACATGCCCTACTCCATTACTGCACGCGTGTACACGCTAGCTGACCTAAAAAAGCCCGCGTGGACTTACAAAAGCATGAAAAAAGGAAAGTTACCGACGGAACACACAACTTTGGGTGAGTTAACTGAAAATCCCGGCCATGCATGGCCGAGGGTTCGTCCAAATACCTAGGGTTCATCCAAATACAGAGGGTTCATCCAAATACCTAGGGTTTGTGACGCAACAATAGCTTGCTGTGTTAACCAATCCATTTCAACATGGGTAAAATCTAACCCAAGCCTCTGCAAGCATGGAAGGGGACAACCAAGGACCCTCTTCATCTTCGAACAACCCCACATCCACGAATGTATATATGGTGAAGGGTGATGCTTTTATATTGACTAGAGCACATGAATATAGTAAACCAAACACTTTTGAGAAGGGAAAAGAAGCCGAACTCCCATCTCTTCCTCTACAAATTGAGAAGACGTTGGGTGAAACAATGACACGCATCCCCAAAGGCACATTTAAAAAAGCTTCTCACAACCCAAACGCAAGGGCCGCCCAGAACTATTTTGTGGTGGAAGATTTATCACAAACCCCTTGTGCGATGTCCTCTTTGGAGGTCCTCCAAAGTTTCCCTTCCCAGAGGAAAGCCTTGTTAACTGCTTTAGGATCTACCGAGACTTGTAATCCGGGTACAATAATGCTGGATACAACCGACCTAAAACCTCATCTTCCTTACCACGTAGCGTTTCAGATAGTAGTGGCTTATCCCACAAAAACTTTTACTCGGAATATCTTCCACACGGTGGTTGATGAGGGATCCTCGACATGCGTTATGTCATTGGCATGTTGGAAGGCCGTTGGCCAACCCGTTTTGTCTTTGTCACCTATTCTCCTCACTGCTTTCGACGGTCGTTCATTCCGACCACATGGCATCATTCCTTCTTTCCTCGTGCAGTTAGGAGGGAAGATCGTGTGTGTCGAGGTAGAGGTAGTCGATGCGCCCCTCAACTATAAACTCTTGTTAGGAAGGAGTTGGACTTATGCCATGCAAGTTGTGGTTGCTACAGTTTTCCGAGTCTTGTTGTTTCCACACGAGGGCCGGATAGTGACCATCGATCAATTGTCTTTCTCCAGACCTGACCCTTCATTGGGGGCATCCACGGTCCCGATGATTGATAATCCTCAACCAGGTGTAGTCAACATAGGGGTTGGTTTGTGCCCATATTTGATGGGTACCTTCGATTACCCTCCCCCTCAAGGTGATATCAAGTTTATATCCAATCACCATAAGGTTGATATTTTTCAAGTTTCGTCATTCCACATGACTTACTTCGATGATCCGTGGATACTTCCTTCCACATCGGCCAAAATGGATGGGACAGGGCACCCGGGCATGTCCCTGCCCTTGTCCGTAGCTGAAGTAGCGTACTCTGTAGTCTAGCAAGCTTCAACCAACAAGGATCCAACTCCTCCACAAGAGTTCGATCCACTTCTAGAGCCTATTTGGGCTCAGGGTTCTTTCGCTCACACTGATTCATTAGACTTAGTCTTGCCCTCTAATGAAGCTATAATTGAGGCAATGACTAGTCCAAACAAACCCTGGGAAGATCTTCATCACAGATCATACTTCCTCCCAGAGTTAAGCAGAATCGAAGCTGGAGAATTCACCTTGACTATGAGGAGAGATAGGACTTGTCCTATTAATCCCTTAGCTACACACGGGGTTTATGTTGAGGGTAATATGGAAACTATCGCTGAAACCTTACCGGTCAATATCTCCCGAAACCCTGGCATCGTGGAGAATGTTTTCGTCGAAGCTAACTGCTCCCCCGGAGAGATTAAAATCTACACAGATCTTTTTAAAGAATTCTACGACGTTTTTGCCTGGTCTTATGAGGAAATTCCAGGCATCGATCCAAAAATAGTTGAACATGAAATCACAACGTATCCAGATGCCAAGCCTGTCAGGCATAAGCTTCGTCCATTTAACCCCAAGAAAGAAACATCCATTAAGGTTGAGGTTGAGAAACTACTAAAATCCGATTTTATCTATCCTATCCATTTGACCCAATGGGTGTCAAACCCCATGCCGGTCAATAAAAAACAAGGCACAATTCATGTATGTACAGACCTCCGTGATTTGAACAAGGCCTGTCCCAAAGATAATTTTCCCACACCATTCATCGACCAGATAATTGATGAATGTGCGGGTTGCGAGGCCTTCTCTTTCATGGACGTTTTTTCGGGATATAATCAAATACAAATCAAACCCGAAGACTAGCACAAAACGACATTCATCTGTCCATGGGGTACATTCGCGTATCGTAAGATGCCTTTTGGTCTCAAAAATGCTGGAGCCACCTTTCAGTGGGCCATGTATTTTTATTTCCATGACCTCAAGCATATAGTCAAGGCCTATTTAGATGATTTAGCATCTCGATCTCGCAAGAGAACGAATCATCTCACACACCTCCGACTTATCTTTGAGTGTTTTCGCTACTTCCAGATTCACTTGAATCCAAACAAGTGCAGATTTTGCGTAACATCAGGATGATTGTTAGGTTTCATAGTGTCAAAAATAGGGATCATGGTCGATCCTCTCAAGGTTGAGGCAATAATTCAGTTGCCCCCCCCACGCACAATCCTTCAACTTCAGAGTCTCTAGGGCAAGGATAATTTTCTAAGACCCTTTATCGCTAACTACTCCGAGATCACCAAGGGTTTTATGCGCTTACTTAAAAAAGACGTTCCTTTTTATTGGGACAATGCCGCTCAACGCTCTTTCGCCGCATTGAAACATGCACTCACAACTACCCCTTTGCTCCGACCACCTAACTATAACAAGGATTTCTTATTATATCTGGCTATAGCAGAGTCAACCATTGACATGGTCTTAGTTTAGGAAGATGACTTGTTCTCAGAATATGTCATCTATTACCTGAGCCGAGGCCTTGTAGGACCGAAACTCAATTATTCTCATATTGAAAAACTTGCTGTCATTATGTTATGTTTCGCAAGACTACCATCATTGCTGTCGTAAATCCATTTCAGTACATGTTGACACGACAAGTAATAGGCGGCAAGATCAGTAGATGGATAGTCATCCTCCAGGAGTTTGACTTAGATTTCATTTCAGCAAAATCCAAAAAGTCACTGGTCTTCGCAGAACTTATTTCGGAACTTCTGGTTGAGTCAGGTGATCTTGTGCTCGAAGAGTCACCTATCAGAGGAGATATGTTTTTAATCACCTCTTCGGATCCCTAGTATGGAGATATACTTATCTATCTACAGACTTTGAAGTGCCCCACCACTGCTTCTCGTGATGAGCATCGACACATACACCATCAGGCTAAGAATTATCTTATACTCGATGATACATTGTATCAGAGAGGTGTAGACTGCATCCTACACCGATGTCTCACTCACGAAGAAGCAATTATCGTGCTTAACTATTTCCATACCGGAGCTTGTGGCAGTCATTTGTCTGGGTTGGCAACAACCCAAAAGATTCTATGAGCAGGTTACTTCTGGCTGAAACTTATCAAAGATTGTATCGAATCGGTCAAGAAGTGCCACCCGTGCCAAATCTTCTCTCAGAAGATGAGGGCACATCCCGCTCCCATGTTTCCTGTCATCACAGTTGGTCCCTTCACCAAGTGGGGGATTGATTACACTACATGAAACCCTCCTTCAACAAGGGGGAAACGCTATATCATCGTAGTTGTAGACTACTTCACAAAGTGGGTTGAAGCTATGCCAACGTTTAAAGATGATGGAGAGACTGCAACTCTCTTTTTATTCAACCAAATAATAGAAAGGTTCGGTGTCCCAAGGGAGATTTTCACTGACCATGGCAGTCACTTTCAAAACCAGATGATGATCGAGTTAACGTCAAAGCTTGGGTTATGGCAGGAACATTCGTCACCCTACTACCCCCATGAAAATGGTCAGGTGGAAGCTGTGAAAAAAACTCTTAAGACCATTCTACAGCGAACGATCAACTCAACCAAGTCAAATTGGCATTTGATGTTATACTCAACATTGTGGGCTTACCGAACATCTGTTAAGACTGTAACCAATTTCTCACCTTTCCAACTCATTTACGAGATGGAGGTAGTCTTGCCTATCGAATATAAGATACCGTCTCTAAAGTTGGCAGTACAATTATTGCCAGACACTTCTCCACTTGAAGAACAGTTAGTATACCTTGAGAAAATCAATGAGCAATGTCGTGATGTGGCCCTGGCCAACAAGGCTCACAAACACAAGGTCAAGTGTCAGTATGATAGGTCCGTTCATCCTCAGATTTTCTCCAAAGGCGACCTTGTCCTGGTCTATGACCAAGATAAGGACCCCCCGGGGGCAGGGAAATTCAAACCCATGTGGTTCGAACCTTTCATCATAAAAGAGGTTTTAAAAAAGGGCGCTTATCGTCTGGTTGACTTTGAAGGGAATGCTTTGGAAAAGCCTAGAAATGGGCTCTACCTCAAGAAGTATTACTCATAGGCAGGTCACTGTGGGTAACCTTTTGTAACATATGTATAGTCTTTGTACTATTACTTTCTAGTTTTTTTTTAGTGTTATGGACATGTCGTTGATGTTATGTTTCGTCACTGTGGCAGATTCCAAGTGACTCCGAGGTGTTCGTTGGGTATGAAGACGGTGCTAGTCGGCACACTTGGAGTCTTGCCTCCGCAACTTGGGTAATCTTTACACCTCAAGGCAGTTATTATCTTCCAGAGGTATATGCTTAGGTGACACCACAAACAATGTCGCCGAGTATAGTGCAGTTATTGAGTTTCTTCGTGACACTTTGTCATTTGGTATCTCTCATCTCTGGGTCTATCTCGACGCTCAGCTGGTCGTGTCTCAGTTAAACAGAGTATACCGGGTTCATGATCCAACTTTACACCGAGGATTCCTTAGGGTAAATCTCTTAGAACGAAACTTTGATTATATTACATATTTTCATGTTCCTAGGAGATTAAACCAAGTTACAAATACTCTAGCTAATCAAATTTTAGATTGGCATCTTGCACACATATGAAAGAACATTCACATAAACATGTAAATACATTTTTTGCACACATGATCCATAAGACACAAAAGACATAAAAACCATATATAATATCATAAAGCAACCAAAGTACACAGATGGATGCAAGTGCCTCAAAAATATGACCAATAACGAGTCACAGGGATTATGCCCTAAAACAAATATACAAGTAGTGCTCATGGCACGTGAAAATGTCTAGCTAAGGTCAGGGCCTGTGGGCCCTATTATACTGATCCACAACATTGGCTAAACACCGAAACAACCGGACCCACGTCCGTGGTGCCCCCACTACATGAGGTTGCATAGATGGTGGCAGGTCCTCAATATCTACCATAGGGACTGTGCGAGTGAGCACAATAAAGTTCCACTCGACTCATCTCAATACCCTCTCAGCCTCTCCGGCTGGAAGATCTCCTGCTACTGCTGGTCCCCTTGTGGTGGCAGGTGCAGCCCTTGGCCAAGGATGACGTCTGTTCCTTGCATAGTCAGCCGGTCACACTGGTCCCACATCTGCACACAACGAACACATATCTGTCAAATACTCTGGTATAACAAAAAAATGATATATAGAACAAAAACAACATAAAAATTACATAGGTGGAGACTTACCCATCTCCCCTCACTCCTCACCAGGAGGTATTGGTATCTTAGGGTCTCTCAAGAAATCAATCCCGACATAGGGGTAATCCTCTATAACCAGGATCTGTCGTGACAACCACGCGAAGAAGTCATCGTCAAAAGACTCATTGGTACTTCTGCCACCCTGTTGCGGAAGTAATACTGCCCATCTACACATAGTAGAAAGAGAGGCCTGATGTCCTCATACCACTACTCGAGGACTAAAAATCAGAACTCTCTCAAAAAAGAACGAGCACAGAATGGTCCCGAACCCAAAGTTCCTCTGTGTCCGCAAATGACAATCTGTCAACTGCCTCTTCATACACTCAAGCAATGTGGTCCTCCAATAAAAAAATTGTGCATTTAAGCACTGGACTGCATAGTTCATCTGTGCACGGGACACCTGATGTAGAGCCATAGAGCCAGTGATTCACCCAATAAGAAACACTATCGCCTGTAGAGATAAGCCAGTGATCTTGCTTATAGGCACTTGCGAGCTCGAGCGGTCTGTATCATCCGCACAATATAGACCTGTCAATTCCGCTATGTTATGCGGCCCCGAAGGAAAAGTCCAGAAATTGACTGGTTCCCCTCTCCGGGAGAGGCCAGTCAAAAAATAAATGTCCTCAGTTGTGGGCACCAGTGAATGCCCCTCTAACATGAATGCCTCTTCATCCGGATGCTAGTAGTCAACCAAGGCATTCAATAGCCTAGGTTGTGCCCGCATAAAAGGACATAGGAAAAACTTGAGTAACCCACATTGCATCAAAGTAGCCACAACATTGGGGTCTTCCCTGACCAACTCACTAACCTCTTCATGCTCTCTTTCTCTCTAGTGGACATACATCCTGCAAAACACCAAGGTTCAGGAGGGTTAACCCTTGATTTTTAAGCCTTTTTCATTCAATAAGGGGGTCCATGCGAGCTGTAATAGTGACAGTTGTGTGTACACGCGTGCAGAGTTTACTCTGCCTGAATGTACATGCGGCCTATCCCGAGACAACCCACATGGACCTAGGGCCAACCTTTTAAAGGTCGACGCCCCCCTAAAAAATGAAACCCAATGCAAAAATAAAGACTTAAAATGCAAGTTAAGAGAGTTTGTACTTACTTGGTCCAGACATAAGTTCGTTTCTTCCACTGTAGCTCCCAGAATCACCACTTTTATCAAAGGGGGTCTTTTGGCTCCACAGTCAATTTCCAAATCAACAATGGTCATAATGAGCTGCCAGCTTCTATTTATAGACTTTTTGGCCTCTTTTTGTCATTTTTTTGGCCTCCATTATCATTTTCTTTAAACCAAAAACCATTTAGAGTGATTCAGGAGTTGCACGGGAGGGATATGATCGGGTATCGGGACAATTTTTTGGAGTTTTGGGTAATTTTTGACGGTCCGTGACAAATTTTTTCAAGGATCAACTTGAGCATGTAGGTTAGGTTTCTACCCTAACTTTTGTATCTCGTTGTATTTTTTCTTTTGCCATATGATCGATCCCATCAGGTTGTGACACAGAACCATCATAGCTTCTTTAGAAGTGTCACAAATTGGTGGTAGAGCTTGCTAGAACATGGATGCCCTAGGTAGATCATGGTTGCATTATGGTATCCATGCTGTCTCTAATCACTGTAGGCTCAGAGTCCTTGTAGTTTTTCCTGATTACGAGTTTGAGCCTCATTTGCATGATTCCTTTTCGCTCTTGACCTCACCCTCAAGACTCCCAAAAGATATAACGGGTCTCCTTTTAAGCCCTTTTCAGACCCTCTAAACATGAAAAGATTACCGAGAGATCTTGTGACCTTTCACGCTCGTTAAACTGAAATTTGAAGTCATGTCTGTTCGGCGGTAGTTTACCCCTTTTTCGGTCTGGACGGTCAATTGTACGAACAAAGGTATACTCTATGGAACTTCATTTCTCTAGAAGAGTACTCTCAGGTATAATTTCACCCCTTTTTCGGGCCCGAGGGACTAAACTTACGAAAAAGGAACCCCCACGGAGTCCATAGTTAAGCTCTTTTCAAACTCCCTAAAATTGAAAATATCATCGAGTGACCTTATTCTTTCACACTCGTTAAACTGGTCCAGAAGAACATTCCTGGTGGAGTCCATAGTTAAGCTTTTTTTAGACTCCTTAAAAATGAAAAAATGGCTGAGTGATCTTGTCTTTCTCACACTCGTTAAAATGGTTTTGAATAGATGTCTTGTTTGCACTAGTTTACCCATTTTTCGAACCGACTAGACTATCTTCGAAAAAGGTACCCCAATGGAGTCTCCTTTTATGTTTTTTCAGACTCTCTAAATATGAAAAACCACCAAGCTTACCTTCTCTGGGCTCGTTAAACTCACATCGAAGGACATTACCATTGTGTGTTTTGTTAACCGCGTTTGCATGCCTTATACACCATCCTTGTAGCACTTTGCTTCTGCGTTTTAACACCTTTGGCCCTCGGAGGATTTTTCCCGAGTATCATTATTCTGAACATTAGTCTTGTCCTTGTGTCTTGAACTTGTATGTTTGTCACACTCATTCCTCCATTGTAACGTAACATTCCTTTATTCTTTTTTTCCAAAATTATTGAAAAAGACAAAAAAATCAAATATACCCCAAAAAGAGGAAGGGAAAAGTATTTTCTTTATTGGCAACATAATGAGTTGCCCTTGGATAAAGCACATCTGTCCGTTTGTTCGTCAAACTATGGGATGTAGTATGACCTTAGGAAGCTGTTCTTGCTACATAGAGTTGTGTCCTCCTCCATTTGGTTATTCTTCCAAACATATGGAGAGTTTGCGTTGCCTCCTGCTTCGTAAACTTATGATTAATGCCATGCTGCCTAAGTCTCATCATTTGTCGTGCTGTTGTCCGAGGGAAGTTTCTACCAAGCCTGAGTCAGCCCCTCTGCAATTTGTCTCTTGCTCTCATACTCGACCATCCTGAACGTCCAATCAAGTCTTTGTTCGAAATCAATGAAGCCTTCAGTCTGATCATCAAGATTCTCTAGTCCATGATCGACAAGCCGTCGAAGACCTCTGGGTAGTGAAGTCATACACTCATATTACACTCCTACCCAAGTTTTGAAGATTTTGAAGTTGTTTCTCGAGCTCTGAAGACCTCATCTCCAGCCATCAGGCCATATCAACTTCTAGAAGATGGATACTCTATATGCATATATTTTTGATTTCGAGATGTAGCTCCGCTGTGTATTGTTCGCAGCTACACTTTATACAGTTATTTGACATGGATCTACAGTGTATTTGATTGGTAGCCATGATTCTATTCTATCTCGAGCATGGGTATTCCCACCTTGGTGAGACATTTGTTATTTTGCAGACGACGCCTCCCGGTTCCTGGTCCCTGGGCTCACTTGTTCGGCACATAAGTAAAGATTGGTAATGTATTTCGGCCATCAGATGCTCTTCTTCCCTCATACATTAGGGGGCATCTGTTATAACCCTAATTTTCACCATACATGCTTACCTGGCATCAGGCCATCTCAAATCCTTCTTTTCCAAAGCACTGTTGAACAACTCTTTAAAAAACCTCTTTTATAAGGGCCCACGCGCCCTACTCCATTACTGCACGCGTGTACAAGCTAGCTGACCTAAAACAACCCGCGTGGACCTACAAAAGCACGAAAAAAGGAAAGTTACCTACGAAACACACAACTTTGGGTGAGTTAACTGAAACTCCTAGCCATGCATGGCTGAGGGTTCGTCCAAATACCTAGCTTCTTCTAGCCTATAAAAGAAGGGTTAGGGGTCCCATTTGGAGGAGGAGAATAAGAGTAAAGAAACTCTGCCCAATTGCACATTCCCATTGTCCCAACCCTTTAGCCATCCTTGTGCAAAGAGAGATACAAAGCAAAGAAGTTGGAGGACATTTGAAGAGGAGCCCAGGATCAGGATTCACAGAGCAGTGGCCGATCTCGACATTGTAAGTTGATTCATTAAAGTTAATAATAAATAAATGCTTTTCCCGTCCCACTATATGATTTCTTCATAGCTTAGTGAATATATGTTTGAATCTCTAACCCATTAATCTGTAGAACAAATGCATGTAGAGTTTGTTGCTTGTTTTGTACACAGTTCAGTCTTGGGAGGATAGCTGCTAGCAAGCGATCAAGCGTGAAGAAGGATCAACATCGAACGTCCAGAACAAGGTATGTTCATTTAACCATGTATTTGCTTGAAAGAAATGGGGATTAAGTCTGGGACGATGGTAGAAAGTAGGATTATTTCAGTCTTATCTGCATGCATAATATAACCCTAAATGCTAGTCCGTAGGGGGATTTCCCACCACAATAGATAGCCATCTAGGGATAGGTTTTTGACTTCCTCAACCTTCAATTGTGATAAGGTTTTGTACCTTCTATAATTTTCTTATAAAATCCACTATGTGGATAGACTCACATGTCTAAGTAATGGAGGCTGACGTGGCATTCACTTGCACCATGGTGATCAATATGGTAGGTCAACATGTGGGAGGCATAATTTTCTCATACGAACTCTGATTAACGAACGATATGTGCCATTGGAAAGGTATCAACATGTATAATTTAGAATATTCCTCCGTAGTAAAGTTTGGAAAAAAAAGGTTCATTTGATGCCTGAAAATGACTCCAAAAGATTTCTGACTGTTTTTTGGACCCAAATTTCCAAATTTTGACCAGTTGCCGAAATGGACCTGCAAGTTGATTCCTCCATTTTTTCCACCCAAAAAGTAGTGAGATAGATGGAAATTAATATAATGATCCAATCCATATCAATAAGCATACACATGCACATAAGACATTTATGAAGTTACCAATGTACATGATAATTCAATATATGATTCAAAAGACCTTTAAGGTAGGGTCACTCACACAATATTATTAAGGAATTAAGGAAGGGTTACTCCAAATTACAACAATGGAAAGTTAAATACTAAAATAATTCAAGATACTTATAATTTCTCTAACATTCAATACATATTTATAGTGGAGGCTGCTTACTTGTATAAGCTACTAATTTTGACCAAATATATTGAACCTAGTTTCCATGAAAGGAAAGTATGTCCTCTCATACTTAATGACTAGGGATTACAATATTAACTTATAACCATACACAAATACCAATGACATAATACATGATCAATGGCATGGTATATAAGGCTACAAGTACATAACACATTCCTTCCCTTCATAATCCTTCACCCTCAAAGCATGTGACGAAACCAAATAGTAATATTTGTTGAGAATTGCATAGAACTAGGTCATACTTGATCATCTATCCACCCATATGAGATATGAGTCAGAGGAGATATATTTTTATGGTTCCATGTGCCATAGTAGTATTTTCTCCTTTGATTCCATGTATTTTCATTTTTTTTTCTCCCTTGATTTTAAGTAGACCAAAAATTGTTGCTCCTTTGCCTCCAAGTATATTGATAGTCTTGTTCATGTTCCTTTCCATG
>ML869381.1:0-11479 GCA_009831015.1 Picea engelmannii | reverse complement strand
CTCGTTTCCACCCAACCGTAGGCGTAGCGACTCCTACTGGATTTACCACTAGCCACCCCCGAGCTGAGACCACGATGTCCTGAGACCTGCGTCTCTCTGTCTGCCAGTGCCCAGGAGCGAAGGTTGCAATCCTTCCTCTCTGCTATCACCCACTCTGTGTAAAGCCAGAGTTCCCCTCGCGTCTGCCCCCTTCCAATCGCTTCTGCCATACACCTTATCCTCTCACGAGGTTGCGTGTGGCGCGATTTCCCTCGCACTGATCAGGCCTGACGGCTCTACGGATGGGCGGTTTACCATCCCATCCCTCATCAAGCCATCCGCCTACCAGTCTACGAGCCATTAATTTTCAGGGCCAGTGAGCCGCTTTTGGTTCTCCGGGCCAGTGGAGTCCAAATACGGTATTTAATTCTCAGTGGAAGTTAACGCCACCTTTTTCAGGTGCCTTCCACCACCATCGTGGTCTCTTTTTTCTGCACATCCCCTCCCAGCAGTCCTGTAATATAAATTCATAATGTTATTTACATTTATCGACCTTCTTCATAAGGTCCCTTCACATCACACATTCACATTTTCATCATGCTTTAGCATGGTAATTCCTATATTAGGATTAATTACAAATTTGGGGGAAACAAGGTGTTACAATATACCTTCAGTTTCAGAGGGAGAAGATATAGAGGAGGAGTCACCTCCAGCTCCAAAGGGAGTTTTGATGTTTTTTAGCTTCCTGAGACATTGGTTTCATGAGGGAACATCAATATATCAATTATGGTCCAAGATGACTTAGCATGATCAACATTTACCTATGTTTCTATGGGCAAATGCATCCATGACTACAGTGCACGTTCATAATAGAAGTCCACATGAGACTTTTAGGAACATGATGCCCGGGGAGGCCTTCACCGGAGTGAAGCCTAAGGTTGGACACTTCAGGATATTTGGGTGTCCATTATACATTCATGTACCCAAGGAGAAAAGGATCAATCTAGACCCTTCGGGAAGAAAGGGTACATTTGTGGGGTACAATGAGTCTTCGAAGACATACTGGATCTACATCCCTAGTCAGAGACAGATTGAGGTGAGAAAAGATGTTACCTTTGAGGAGGAGGTATCCTTTAAGAGATCTAGATGATCTCACATGGAGATTGATCCAATTGATCCCGTTCACCTTGTAGGCCTAGTTGATGTTCCTAGAGATATTGCAGTAGATCAGAAGAGACCTACATGGGATCATCAGACTCTGTAGGAGGCAGAAGGATATGCAACTCCTCGTGGTACCTTCCGAGTGAGAAATAGACCTTAGAGATATTCATTCTATGCCGCAGCTATGAGCCACATCATTAATTTTGAGCCTTCCTATTATGAGGAGGAAATTAGTCATCCAGTATGGGGATATGTCATGATGGAGGAGTATCAATCCATCATGAAGAATGATGTGTGGGATATTGTTCTGAGACCTAAAGGGAATTCTATAGTGACTTCCAAATGGATATACAAGATCAAACACATAGTTGACAGAAGCATTGAGAGGCACAAAATGAGATTTGTTGCTAGAGGATTCTTTCAGGTGGAGAGAATAGATTATGAGGAGACATTTTCTCATGTTGCTCGATACACTTCTCTCTGGATGATTATTTACCCTGCAAAATCCATGGGTTGGGGAATACATCAAATGGATGTAAAGACAAAATTTCTCAATGGAGATATTTAGGAAGAAGTATACATTGAGCAACCAGATGGTTTCGTGATACATGAGAAGGAGTCTCATGTGTGCAGATTGAATAAGGCCTTGTATGTACTCAAGTAGCCACCTCAATCTTGGTATGTGAGGATTGATGGACACCTAATGAGTTTTGGCTTCAACAAAAGTGTTTTCGATCCCTGCCTGTACTACAAGACTTTTAATGATGAGTCCATGATTTTGTTCCTCTACGTTGATGATTTATTCATCAACGGTACAGATAACCTTATTGTTGAATGTAAGTATGTGTTGGCCTATAAGTTTGAGATGAAGGACCTCGATATGATGCACTACTTCTGGGACTAGAGGTGTGGCAGAGAACTAAGGAAATCTTCTTGAGTTAGGGGAAGTACACAGTTGAGATATTGAAGAAGTTTGAGATGCTGAACTTGAAGCCCGTGGCTACACCAATGGTGAAAAATATGAAGAAACTAAGTGTGTCTTTTTCAGATTTTGATGAAATTGATCTGACTCTTTACAGAGAGATGATTGGATCATTGATGAATCTCGTTAACACGAGACCAAATATTTTCTATGCAGTGAGTGCACTTAGCCAGTTTATGAGTCAGCTGAGATAGACACACTGGATTGATGTGAAGCATGTGTTGAGATACCTGTGAAGCATAGTTGGACATGGTCTGAGATATACTTCCAGTATTGATATGAGATGGCAGGAATATATTGACTTTGATTGGGCAGGGAGCACAGTGGACAGAAAGAGAACCTTCGAGTGTTGCTTCACTTTGGGATCTTCCATGGTTTCCTGGTGTAGCAAGAAACAAACTTCCTTGGCTTTGAGCACAACAGAAGCAAAGTACATTGCATTAAGTATGTCATTCCATGAAGTAGTGTGGCTTCACAAGATCCTTGCATATTTATCTGAACATGTTCTGGATTCCACCATTATTCATTATGGTAACCAAAGTTGTGTGAAGATATCAGAGAATCCAATGTTTCATGAAAAATCGAACCACATTGAGATCAAGTACCATTACATCTGAGGCATGGTGCAGAGGAAGGAAGTATTGGTGCAGTACCTTTCTACATATGAGCGGGTTTTTTATGTTCTTACCAAACTAGGACAAAGTTCAAGTACTTCTGTGATAGACTTGGCGTGGAAGAGAATGCCTCCCTCGCTGAGAGGGTGTGTTGATGTTTGCAGCTTCCTGAGACATTTTGTAGATCATACTCCTTTATGAATGAGTTGAGTTGATCTGTGATGACACTTATCCGAGAAGGGATAAGTGTGTTTGGGCTTATAGCCCAATGTCCCTTGTGGGGAGCACATCAGGACATGTCCCATGTGGAGAGAACATGAGGACATGTCAAGGCAGTTGACCTTGACGTCACACACTATGGGGAGTTGACCCTAGTGTTTCTAGAGGGAGTAGCCTCTAGAATTCCACATGGGACTGCCATGTGTGACAGAGATTCTCTAGATCGTACTTCTATGTGAATTGAGTTGAGTTGATCTATGAGGACACTTATCCAAGGACAAATAAGTGGGACACTTATCCGAGAAGGGATAAGTGTGTTTGGGATTATAACCCAACATCCCTTGTGGAGAGCACATGAGGACACGCCCCTGATGGAGAGTACATGAGGACATTTCAAGGGAGTTGACCTTGACATCACACACTATGGGGAGTTAACCCTAAGTGTTCCTAGAGGGAGTGGCCTCTAGAAGTCGACATGGGAGTGCCATGTGACAAAAAAAATTCTACTATCGTGGTTGTGTACCACTGGTGGAGATTGTATGTATTTGGACAGTAGTTGTGTACTACTATGGAAAGATACCTCCCTAGATAAAAGGGAGTGTTGATGTTTTCATAATTGGGCAAACCTTCTCCTAGATTGGGCTACAAACCAAGGGAGATAGGATACATTTATCATAAGTGTGCACTTGTGGTAAATGGGCCCAGATGTAGTCCTTCATTGATCATGACAAGGAATAATATGGACTCGAGGTGCTTGAAGTGCTTTCAACGTGTCAGTTAGCATCGGACTGACATTCACTCACAGGTGTGTACTTGTGGTGAAAGATCCTGGTGTGGCATTTGTCCTATTCATGGTGATTTGACAAGGAATAATAAAGACTCGAGATGATATATGCTATTACATGTGGACCCAGAGTGAGCCTGATCTTAGAGAGAGTTAATTGGCTCATAGGGAGAGCCGCAAAAGGAGTTTCTCCTCAGTTCATGTGGGAGAGAGACGTTCCCCAAGACTGACAGACAAGTGTCATGAATCTAGGGTGAAGTTTGTATACTTCAAAGACAAGCTTGGCATGATGCATAATGCCTCCCTCGTTGAGAGGGAGTGTTCATGTTTGGACAACATCTGGAAGACATTCTCTTAGAATAATAATTAATAATATAATTATTGATTATTAAATATCATATATAATAAGTAAATGATATTAATAAATAGTTATTGATTATTCAAGGGACGCATCCTTTCATGGATTGTCACCATATGTTCCCTATATATGGAACACTCATCATTGTAATAATCTATTGATGATATCTCATATGAAGAAAAACAACATGGTGTAGTACACTTAAGGTGAAGGATTTTAAAGCACCCTAAAAAGTCAACTTCTAAGTTTCAAATGAAAATTGATGAAGAGGGGTTGTTTGGATGCTTACCCTTGAAATCCTAACCTATACTAAATATTGTTTTGTGACCTCACAAAGGAGGATTTTAGTGGGTTATTTAGAGTTTCCCTTTTAATATTTTGGGATTGGGGTCATGAAATAATGCGTTTACTTTAAGGGTGTGATGAAAGATACTTTATAACTACTTGATTTTTTTTATTATCTTGGATCGATTTTAGGCACAAGGAGAAGATCATACTCAAAGAAGGTGGACTTCATATTCCTTATTGTGTGTAGGTGAAACTGTGTGCAAATGTTAGTGCATAAATATGTGTGAGTGAAATTGGATCATGTGGACATCATGGGGCCTATTACTTTCTCCTTAATATAAACTCTAAAATGTGATTTTTACAACCTTGCAGAAAATTTTAAAACATGTCCTAGATTGTTTAAGATATGGACATTGTGGGGACCTTTCAGTCCTTTAAACTCCCTATTATGTTGTATTGCAACTACTTTGTTAAAATGAAACTATTCTAGTTTGCAAGAGATATGGACAATGGTGGTCTTTTCAATCCTTTAATCTCCCTAGTTTTGTAAATTGAAAATACACCAAAGATGTGCACATGTGGGTGCATTACTATGATTAATTTAATTTCTATGTTTGTTTTGATTATAGAGGGAGATGAAGAGATCGTCAACCTTTATGGTCTACCAAGATCACCCTAAGGTGCGAGGTAGAGAGCATACTAAGTTGATGAGATTCACTCCTAATCCCGAACAATCCAAATGATAACATGAAAAGATCTAATTAATAGTGCATGTGCCTTTTAAGAAGCCATCCACTTGACAAGGGAAATAAATATGGTTCTTTTCAACCTCCCTACCAAGCTAAGTTGACTATCTACTTATGCAAGAATGAACCAAATTAAAACCAATTTTTTGAGTGTTAAAAAGTGCATAAAATTAAATATTATCCCCTATCTGCAAACTAAAATGAAAATCATCTACAATCTTGTGAGAAAGGGGATTTGCATCGATATATTTAGCGATAGAAGCACCAATATCACAGACTGGGAATGTCATAGTCATGGGATTTGTGCAAATTTATGTGTTTGTTCTTTCAATAGTCATCCATATTCCTGCACTACGAAAAAATAATTCTGCTTGGATGGGGGCCTAAAGATATGGTTTAAGGTTGTGGATAGGCTAGTTTGGTAGCCAGCGAAATAAATTAGATGAGAGAAATATCTCCAACAACCTAGGAAAGGTGAACCATGTGTTAGAAAATGAGTTGGAGTCATCAATCTATTTGGTTGTTTTAGTCACTTGGGTGAGCAAAAGCAACCTTTGTGTAGCTAGGATGAAAGATATACAACATATAAGTGGTTAGAATTAGTCCATAAACATGAATACCATTGCAAACACATAATGAAAGGAAAAGAAATAAGTAGAAAGAACGAAAATAACACCAACAATAAAAGTGGAAGCAATGATGATCATATACCAGTGAAAAAACTTTGTTGTTACACCGTAGAGGATGAGTGAGTGTAAGTGAACTCCCCCTTCCTCCTTGGGAGAGTTCTTTTGTGTTCCTTGGGGCTTCTCTTTTTGCTCTCTTAGCAAAGAAGTGTGTAAGAACTCTTCATGGGAAGAAAACAATACACTAGCTATTGGCTATGGATGTACAAAATGATGGCTCAAGAATGTGGTTCTCAAGGATCATTCAAACACGATAACCTTGCACAAAATTCACTTGTTTGAATGTTGCTCCATGGCTTCTATTTATTTCCAATCTTCAAGCTCTATTAAAGATAGCTCCAAGTGTGAATGGTGCAACTTGGGATGTGGTCCCCCATACCTTGAAGAGACATGGAACCACTACAGTACAATCTTGCAATGGGTATGGAGCATGAGGATGCCTAGTACCTCATCCTTGGAGTACCTTTGATGGGATGTTTGGCATTAATTGCATCAAATGTGGTTGAGATTTCACTTCAGGTTAATTTGAGCGACTTTCAAAGGAAGAGCCACGTCGTCCCGCATAGATTGCACAAAATCCATATTATAAAATTGCACAAATACATTAAAAACCCAATTTATATAGTTTTGGTTCTCTGTTGAGGATGTGTATTATTACCATGGAATACCACCTTGTTATGTTGTATGCTGGTAGCAATTAATTTGATTAGAGGGTGCCTTTGAAATTTACAAGGAACAAGTGTTGGTCTAATGTTTAACAAGATAGTCATTGACCTATTTTTAATCTTTTTTAGCCAGAGGGAACTCTAGTTCCGACATTGTTTTGGTGACAGAGGAGGGAGTGAAGAGCATGTGTAGGAGGGCCTTATGAAGCCAATCCAATTCCAAGTGGATGTGGGTGTTTTTTGCAGCTTGTTTTAGGCCTTTCGGGTGAGCCAACATATTCGATTCAAACGTTGCTAGTGCCAGATTCGATGCATTTAAATTCTGGCTTGAGAAGAAGAATTATGGGATGGAATTGAAGGCCGCACCATTTGATGAAAGAAAATTCGAACCTAATTACATCATGGTCGATGGGGGGATTGGATTCTAACTTGGGTGAATGAAATCAAGAAGACTATGAATGTGGGTGCTACACACATGATCGTGGGGAAATAAAAATCAAATGGTGATTGGAAAACTTGATTTTCCAGGTTTCGGGTTGGACTAGATACATGGGAAATATTCTAAGGGGGTTCCAATCAGATTTCCTCATAATAATTTCAGTGTTAAAATTTAACTTTTCCAAAAATAAAACCAACCAAAAAAATGAAAATAATTAAAAATACATACAATTTATGCATGCAATGGTTCTTCTACTTATTAATTATGAAAAAAGTGAAAATAATTAAAAATACATACAGTTTATGTTATGCAATGGTTCTTCTACTTATTATTAATTGCGTATTGTTGTTAGTTTGAACAAATCAAATCAACTAATACACTCATATTTACATGCAATGGTTTTTCTACTTATTAATCCTTACTTTTAGTACTTACTATAGCATTTTATTAATAATCCCTAAAGTATTATAACATTCGGATTTGTTGAATTCATATTAGTTAACCTTTAAATTTTATTATTTTGTTCAGCTGTAAAGTTTAACATTTAACATGAAAAAAAACTTAAATACCATATATTATAATATTTAATTTAAATAAAAAAATCATTTTTAATTTTTTTTATTTAGATATCAACGTTAAAGTTCTATTACTAAGGTAAGGTCAAGAATTAACACTTCAATGTCAATAAATACTCTGTAACATCTAATTGATATCTTCACATACACTTAATGCAACTTGACATCAATATATAGATGTGATGTGATGTGGTGTTGTATGCAAACATGTGGCAAACTACATGCAAGGACTTATCTTGGATGTGGATAGATCTAGAAATTGGTTTGAGCATTGTATACTCTTCTTGTACCAAAATGTAGGGAATATTCTAGTGGCCCTATTTTTCTCAGTGAAATTGGCCTAGCCATTGTAAGAGGAGAAAATAGAGACATGACACATCTACTTAACAACTCCCTAGTGTCATGTGTAACGAAGAGAATGAAGGTCTATCATGAAAACATGATCTATATTGGTTGTCCTTGATGATGGGTGGAGTGTCCACTCGAAACTTTGGACATTTCAAAAACTTGTACACAATGTATGTCCATAAATGTTCTCTACAATCATGGCAAACTATGAAAGCATACATTCTCATATGATCTATATTCTAAATAGTTGTATTCAAATATGACAAACAGATGAAATAGTACAATCTAAGGAGAAATGAGTTACTTGTGACATATATGGATTCCTTTGAAGATCTAATGCAAGATTAGTGCAAGTAGTGAACAATACACTATTTTTATGGAGGTCTTGTTTAGCAATGTTCCCCTCTTCACCATGTCCAGTCCTCCATTTGTCTATGTCGGTGTTTGGAGGGCCTATTCATTGGTCCATATTTTGTTTGCGACGGTGTTTGTGTTGGAGATTAATGTTTTTCAATTACATTCAGTTTCTTTACAAATTTACATGAACTGAAGCATAAACCATGAACAAAAGCAACAATAATAACCAAGATTACAAGAAGCATACCATGCACAGAGACACAAGTACATTAGAAAATGCTAAGACAAAATGATTACGATATATTGATATCCTATTAGAATGATGAGAGTTCCATATATAGAGAACATATGGTGAACATCCATGAAAGGATGTGTCCCTTGGATAATAAATAACTATATATATATATATATATATATATATATATATATATATTTGGAAGAATGTCTTCCCGATGTTGTCCAAACATCAACACTCCCTCTCAACGAGAGAGACATTCTTCATCATGCCAAAGCTTGTCTCTGGAGTATACAAACCTCACCCTAGACTCATGACACTTGTCTGTCAATCTTGGGAGATGTTTCTCTCCCACCTGAACCGAGGAGAAACTCCTTCTGTGACTCTCCCTCTGAGACAATTGAATCTCTCTGAGACCAGGTTCACAATGGGTCTGCATGTAATAGTATCTAGCATCTTGAGTATTTATCATTCCTTGTCAAATAACCATGACTAGGACAAACACCACATCATGGTCATTCACCACAAGTACACTTCTGTGAGTGAATGACATCTCGATGCTAATTGACATGTGGAAAGCACCTCAAGCACCTTGAGTCCATATTATTCCTTGTCATGATCAAGGAAGGACTACGCTTGGGCCCATTTACCACAAATAAACCTTTGTGATAAATACATCCTATCTCCCTTGGTCTGCAACCTAATCTAGCCTCTAGGAGAAGGTTCACCCGATGATTACTTGGGACAATGTAGCAAAAGGTATATCACACATGGCACTCCCTTATGGAAGTCAAGAGGCTAATCCCTCTATAAACACTAGGTATAACTCCCCATAGTGTGTGATGTCAAGGTCAACTCCCTTGACATGTCCTCGTGTGCTCTCCACAAGGGACGTTTGGATATAATCTCAAACCCACTTATCCATCTCGAATATGTGTCCTCATAGATCAACTCAACTCATTCACAAAGGAGTATGATCTGGATATTGTCTCGGGAAGTTGCAAACATCAACACTCGCTCTCAGCGAGGGAGGCATTCTCTGCCACCCCAAGTCTATCACGGAAGTACTTGAACTTTGTCCTTGTAAGGGGTTTGGTAAGAACATCAACAACCTACTCATTTGTAGGAAGGTAATACACCAATACTTCCTTCCTCTACACCATGTATCGAATGTAATGGTACTTGTTAGCACTAGAAGTCACCTCCAGATTGCGTTGGAGGTAAGCCCAATACCCATCAGATTTTTATGTCACGGGTTGGTTTTAAAGAGGTCAAATTGGCGCAGACTTAAGATGATATCGTTTTAATTCAGAAAACTGGACTGGTATGCACCTGTAGGTGAGGTCTTGATTAACGTCAGTCAGTAAGTTGGAGTAAGGGTGAATAGGAGGAATATTTAGTGAGAAAAGTGTTGAGGTCCACTATGAACATCAGATTTTCCAGCAGCCTAAGGAGGAAAAACTTAAACACAAGGTCCTCTTGGATTCAAATTTCAAGGAAGATGAAAGAAATCATAACAGTACTATAATCAAACATTTATCATAATACAGTTACAAAATACATGAACTCTCTCAGTATCAAAGGAAAATAAGATGGAGAGGAAGTTGACTTTCATTAAACAATATATCTCAAAAAAAAATACATAACCAGAGAACCAGTGTTCTTCATCAAAAGTTTACAATACGGGAGCACTGCTCAACCATCGACCTTAAAAAAATATCAAAACTACCTATATATACTAAAATGTTGCAACCACCAGGAATTTGATCAGATCACTTCCTTCAAATCCTTCAGTCGATGCCCACTCTATTAGGTTGTGCAGACCTCATTATGTCAGATGCGAGCCAGACATAGTTATGTGCTTCGTAGGAAAATTTTCCCATAAGGAAGCTTCGGATCGTAAGTGTGCCTTCATGGTTGCTCTCTGCAATGTTTTCCATTTATGGGATGAGGCGAGGTCTCAATTTTTTCCCATAATCTTCAATAACTATCTTCATTGGGATTAGGATTGGGCCTGACACCCATAATTGTTCTCAGACAGTGCCAATGACTTTTGCGAGTCCATTATGATGCCTTGAGGCCATGAATGGTCTTTGTCTATGACCAATGTGAGCTTTGCAGATGGCAGTCTAATATCGTATGCGCAGGGGACGACCACACGCTACTCTTGGATAGGATGTTATATGAACAGGTGATTGCAGGGCCACTCAAAGGTGGTTTGGATTTAGACTTCTTTTGGGCTCACAATCCATCTCCCTTTGCCATGTATCGCTCTTGAATTACCATGGTTTCAATTGCGAGACCGCTCAAGAAAATTATCACCCGAGCATGTTGTGTTCCTGCAATGGACTATGGTCATCGATATCATGATCTTGGATGAGGCTTCATGATCAGAAGCTCAAATCTTCCCCCTCCAAATCAATGGATCAGATCTTCCCTTTCGAAACAACGACTGAGATTTGCTTGGCGGTTCGGCCTTCGGGCCTTTCAATAGTCAAACTTTATTTGTTCCAAGAAAATTCTCCAGATCTAGGGATCTAACGAAACATGGCTCTTGTTGATCAACGACTCAGATCCATTATGGGACTTCAGGACTTCGGGCCTTCGGCCACTTCGGCAGCTTCAGCAAATTCCACGCTTCGGGACTTCGCAATGTTTAACTCCCACAATTCTCCGGAGCGTGTTGGTCACTATAATTGCTTAATTAATTTCAAACAACCAAGTGAAACATAAATTATCAACCCAGGGAAGTCTTTTGTTTCAAAGATAGCTGCGCACTATATATGCTCAATTCCAAAAGCACTTAGTGTTGTAGTAAGGAAATCATTCTGTCTATACTTGTTGAAGTGAACTGAAGCTCTGGATTGAATCACAGGAAAGTAATCTCCCTATTGCAATTGTTTATAGTTCAAATTAAGAATCCTGGATTACATTTAAAATAATATTGCAATGGGTAAGAACAACTATCTTGCAATCAGAGAACAGGACCCTTACTCTCAAACAGAGACTCAGTACTAACACTCTTTTATGAAAGCACTAATGC